>JAULJZ010163352.1:0-26257 GCA_032270985.1 Heliamphora pulchella | reverse complement strand
ACTTTAAAGTTGTTAGAGGGTGATATATGTAATCTTATGATGTTTCACCATTTCAAACAGATGAAAAAGGTGTTTACATTTGCGAAATTGGGTTTTTGGGTTAAAACCATTTTTCGTTGTTTTTGGTTGGATCGGGTGGATGAAATTGACTTTTGAGAGTTCCTTTTGAGGTTTTGAGATTGTTTTGGGTTTGTAAATACCCGAGGGTATCAAAATCTGTGGTTGGAAGCTTTGATTTGGGGTTTAAACATGTTTTTGCATGAAAAACCTGCTGCTGTTCTTCTGTTTTCCCGAGTTTGGTTTCAGACCACTCGAGCGGTCTTTTGACCGATCGAGTGGTGTGTCGGGCAGTCTGAGCAGTCTTGAGTTTTTTGATGTTTTTAGATCTTGTTTTCATCGTGTGATGCTTATTGGATGAAATTGTGAGGTCCTATGTTTTCCAAATGGATATCTGTGGTTTTCAAAAGGATGGTTTGAAAACGGAGTTTTGAGAAAACTTTGGGGCAAAACGTGTTTATTGGAGATTTGAAGCTAACCTTTGGGGTTGAGACTCAATTTCTAAAACTTTTTCATGCATATATGTCTTTACATATTGTGGTTTGATCTCCATGGTTCATGGATAGGATCCCTTGTTTATACATGTGTTGTATATCTGTCTTGGTTTTGGAAACGTTATGTTGGAAATGGAAAAATACATTTTGAAATGTTTGGTTTGATCTCCATGTTGATGGATGGATCAGTATATACATGTATAATGTATATTTGTGAGATGTTTTCATAGTTGAGCTACGGTACTATTTTTAGAAGATTATCTAGATGTACCGGGATGATGTGTATTTGGCACGAGTTCCCCTCGGTGTAAGTCCAAAAACGTGCGCAGTGCAGGTACCTTTGTCTTTCGCGGTAGTTCCCGTAAAGAAGGTGTGGTGCTCTTGTCCATCGGTATTAAGCCCGTAAAGTTAGCATTTTAGTCGTGGTGCTTCGTATAGAACTTGCATTTATCTAACCGGTCCCATGATGTACGGGGATTAGATAAAGGGGCAAGAATCTATAGTTGCTACCTCTGTCCCGTTGTGATGGAGTCGGTACATAGGATCTTATTCTTCTTTTCCGCGATTGTACATTCTGCGAGGGAACAATATTTTGATTACTGTTTTTCCTTAACTGTGGTTGGTTATTTGCATTAGTTGCAATACATGGTTTTAAGGATGAAAACGGAGTTTTTTGTTAATAAAACCGTTTTGGGAGGCTCATGTTGGCCTGATGGGAAAACTTGGGGGTTTTTGGATGAAAAACCATTTTGGGTTCTGTGGTTGAGTTTAACTCCCACCCTGTATGATTGCATATTTCCTGCTTTACAACTTTATAGTCTGTTTCTATTAGGCTTCGGCTCACGTTGTGGGAATTCCTGAAAATCTTTTTCAGGTGTGCGTGATCCTGTAGGCTGAGGTGCCCGGAGGTGGCTGATGATAGACCTTGTTATTGGTCTCTGTTAGGTAGTTTATACCTTTCTGTATATGTTTCATGTTTTGATGTAACATGTTGTAAATCATATACCTTTCTTATGGATGTATGCATGTTTATGCTTTCGAGAGAACCATGGGTTGTTGTATTAGTGTTTTTGCTGTTTAAATGGTTTTAAGCTTCTTTAAAACTCCTGTGCTTTGAGGGAAATTTTAATACAGCTTTCACAAAATCTTTTCAAAGGAATTTTCGTTACTCAAAACGGATATTTTGTTATCAAAGGTTTGGTTCGTGGGGCCGAAACGGTAGTCTTTTGGGTTATTCCTTTTAATTAGCTAAACCCTCGGTAGTACATTTTACAAAGTTTTTAGCCTTGTTTGGCTTAATGGTTTTTATCCCGGTTGGGTTTAGGCAGTTTGATTGTTGGTTGTAGGCTTTTCGCGTGACCCGGAGTTTGGAGCGTGACAAAAGGGTTTCTCAATCAGGAAAAAATCTTGAATAAAACGCCGATAATAACCAGTTAGCCCCAAAAAGCTTCGTATCTCTGTCATGCTAGTTTACCTTTTTTAATTAACTACTGCTTCCACTTTTGTTGGGTCCACTTGAATTCCTTCTCCGGATATAACATGACCGAAAAAGACCACCCGATCCCACCAAAACTCACACTTACCAAATTTTGCGTACAACTTGTGTTTTCTCAGGGTTTTCAAAGAAATCTTCAAATGTTCCTTGTGTTCCTCCTCACTTCGAGAGTATATCAGAATGTCATCGATAAACACAATCACAAATTAGTCTAGAAAACTTTGAAACACTCGATTTATCAGGTCTATAAACACCGCTGGCGTATTCATTAACCCGAAAGGCATCACTATAAATTCATAATGCCCGTAACGAGTCCCAAAGGCAGTCTTGGGTACATCCAACTCCCGCACTTTCAATTGGTGCTATCCTAACCTCAAGTCTATCTTTGAGAACACTCTGGTTCCTTGTAGCTGTAGGCACCCCTATTTGACCCCGCCCAATTTTAGGTGAATCCGATGATGAAAATAGTTGGAATGGTGCTTCAGTTCGATCCTCGGGAAGTGATCCAAACTCGGTATTTAAACTCAGAACCTTCAAACCAATAAAATTATGTTAAACCACCGATAACTTGCCATGCAAGTCATTCCCAATGTGGCGACCGTTAATAGAACCTCTTGGAAACTCTAGCCAAAGGTGGCGACCGCCAATTCCAAATGGTCTGACATGTCCCAAAACGTGACAGCATCTCATTGGTTGAAGAACTCTATTAATATCGTACGTCCTGGTAAGTTTTCAGGACAGAATTTTAGTGAGAGGTTTAGTGAGAGAAGCTCTGCCGGGTCGCAGAGAAATCCGATCCCCGACACCGAAACCTTGCTGAAATACTGAGAGCTGAACCCACGATACCGAAGTTCTGAAACCCTAGCTTGGATCACCATCCGAGGATTAGACCATTGAAGCACATTTCCCGACTTGAGGATTCCTTAGCGATCCAGGTACTTTGCTTGAATCCCCGGTCATTCTAACTCCATTTTCTACCTCTTTGGAGTGATCAGGTTAATTTGATTGTTTCATCTTTATTATGTTTTTGCATTGCTTGTAATTGTTTTATTTAAATTTCAGCTTATTTAGCTTACTTGTTTTATTTATTTGCTTACTTGCATTAAGTTTATTAATTCATTAATTAATGCTAACATAATTTGACGATACGACTAAATAATGTCGTTATTGTTATAACTAAGCACTTACATAAAAATGGTTGTAATTGTTAATATTATATCCATTTAATTCTAGTATTTCATTTCTTCTCTTTTTTTTCTTTTTATGTTAATTTAATATTCTAACATTTATTTTATTTTCTTTTCTTTTAGTTAGTTTAATTTTTCCTTTAGTAGCATTCTATTTCATTTTCTTTTCTTTTCTTGTAATATTAGTTTATTGCTCCATTTTATTTTATTTTTAGCTTAACATTTCTTTTCTAGCTTTCATTTTCATTTCTTTTTTTTTTTTTTATAATAGTGTAATTTCTTTTTCTAGCATTTTCTTTTCATTACTAACATTAAATTTTCTTATAATATCTTTTTTGTTTCTCTTAATATTAATTTAATCTTCTCCTTATTAGTATTTTTTTTCTTTTAATGTTAGTACTTAATCTTCTTTTAAAGCTCAATTTTCTTTTTTTTATAAAACTTTAGTTTCTTTTCATAACACTTATCTCATCTTATCTTTTTTTTTCTTCATTTTTATTAAACCTAAAAACCATAAAAAGTCTTTCAATCTAATTCTCATTCTTTAAGTATAATTTTCTTCCCTTTTGTTTTCCTTTTCCTTTATTTTCTTTTATCTTCTTTAGAATGTGAATAGCTAGCTTTTCTTTTATTAGTTTAATAGCATTTTATATCCTTTTTATTTTTAGCTTTCTTTTGTAAACCTTTTCTTTCTTTTTCTTTAATCTTTAGGTATTCTCTTGTCATTTTCTTTTTTTATTTTAGTTACCTTTTCTTTATAAAATTTGATAAATTGCATGATAGTTTTAGATAATATTTTGTTTATTTCATTTGAAAGCATGTTTAAATTAGTTTAGAATTTTGATAATATTGTTAGAAAAATTCATATTTATTTTTGGCATAATTTGAACTTAATGATTCTAGCATATTTTTGTTCTTAGTAAACCATTACATGTGGGAGTGTACCATGAATCCTTTAGTTAGAATTGCATATCGTATGACTTAGAATTTTTCTTTTGATACTTGTTTGGCGTTCTATATACATATGTTATGTATTTTTCATATTTAATTTTGGATGATCTCTCTTTGCCTCTATTCTGTTTATTTGCATGCATTTGAAAAATTCTATTAAAGAACCAATGATGATTAGTAGAGGCTAACCTTTCGGTTGAGCGAACAGGGTGCCTAACATATTTTCCGATTCGTACCTTAACCCCTGAACCCATTTTCTCTGGTTAAACAATTTAAAGATCAGTAGCCATTTTTGTTTTTCTTACTTTTTCTCAAAAACTAAGTGGCGACTTTATTTTCAGCAAAAAAGGATTTTCAAAATTTGACTTTCAAGGTGTAAAAATATTTTTCAAATATCTTTGAATCCCTTACTTTTTACCATTTTCCAAAAACCCCAAAAATCTTGGTGCCATAATATTTTCTGGCGACTCCGCTGGGTACTGGTTTATAAAATCAAATAAGAGAGTTAGACTCGAAAACGTCATTGGTTCTTAATATGTATTTCTCATTTGCATTTACGCATGCATATGCATTGTTCTTCAAACCCCCCTGCCTAGTTGACCTGATGCCCTGAATGTTCATCCGTTTTGGGAATTGTTGGGAAGGCGGGCAAGCCTTACTGACTGTACGCTTTCATAGGTGCAGTAAAAGAACTCAGGCGTACTGTTCGACCATGTTCTGCATGGGCGATATACACCCGGTTCTATTCGAAAGGTACCTTGCTCGATTGATTGCATATAGTAGCTTAGAACCCTCCATTAGGTACTACTAACCCTAGTAGGATTATGTGTTTTCTTAATTGTATGTTTTGATTGCATTTGTTAGGATTGGTTGTTTAGGCTAGTTTCCTTTTTGGGTTCGGCCCGGGTTTTCTGTTATCCTTTGATTAGGTTAGCTTTTCGCCTTTGGGTTCTTACCCGGGCTTTATTTTTTGCCTTGTTTGATTTTCATGCCGCTGTTTTCTTCTCGGGGTCATCCCGTGCTTTGTTTTGAAGCCTCTAGGATAGTTCCTCTCTCTCCTGGGTTGTTCCCGAATTGTTGGTTTCTCCCCTGTTATTGTATTAGGGTCATTTTCTTTGAACCCTTGTTATACATGTGTGTGCTAATCTTGCTTCCCCACCATTGTGCTGCCCATTATTCCCTAGAATCCTAGTTTAAACCAGTCTCTTGAAGGTTAGAATTGTTTTCTTGCTGAAATGCTGCCCGTTTCTCAGTTTAGATGAACCTCCCCCCAAAAATTTAGTCGATCCCCTTCTTAGCTGTTATGCTGGTTCTTAGGACATTATGTTGTTATGCTGCCAGTATGAGCCTAGCAGGGGCATTATCTCAGCTTTCGTTATTATATGCCTGAGATTTGTTGTTTCGGAAATCTAGAATGTTTTTCTATCTGTTGTCAGAATTCTTGACTGGGAAATGTTTGATACTAGTTATTCTGCTTTTAGAAGTTAGGTTTTCTTCGGGTCTAGATAATTGAGCCGAGAAGATCACAATCGACACGTGTTTGGGCAAGATTAGTGACATGCAGACTTTATAGAATATCTGAACAGGCAACTGAGCCAGCTAAAATGGCAGAGAATGAGGTGAACTTAACAGCTTTGATGAGAGCTATTACAGAGATACAAAGAGCTGTGGAGCAACAGACCCAAGCTCAAAACCAATGTAAGGCACAGATCCGGGCGATTCAGGCCTGTATGCCCGTTGTGAATGGACAGCCGGATGACACAAACGAGAATGATGAAGACTTTTGGGATGATAATCAATGGCAAGATGCACCACAAGTTACTGTGCCACCTCGGGTTCCCCGCCTAGTGGTGGTAGAAGAAGAGAACACTTCCTAGTCTAAGGAATCCGTGCTGGCAGAGAAGATCGATCGAATGGAGAAGGTACTGAGAAAGGCAAAGGGAGTAGAAGAATACATGCTGGATGTAGGTGGCTTATACCTATTCCCAGATGCAAAATTACCCAAAAAATTCAAAATGCCAAAAATAGAGAAATTTGATGGTACTAGAGATCCCCGTATTCATCTAAGGATGCACAAAGGTGGTTTCTCTCTTTGGAAGTGGCTAAAACCAGGACTTGGGAAGATATAGTTACGGCTTTTATCAGTCAGTATAGTTGTAATATCCAGCTGGACGTAACTACCAGAGAGCTAAAAACAACTCGCCAGGAGAACTGAAAATCGTTTGTTGACTTCCTAACCCGTTAGAAGGGTAAAGCTGCCAAGATGACAAATCGGCCTACTGAGAAAGAACAAGTAAGGATGGTGGTGAAGAACCTGCAGTCTCAACTGAAGTGTTACCTTATCACTCAGCCGCTTTCTACCTTTGAACAGTTGTTTGATGCTAGAGTACAAATCGAAGACGCCAAACAATATGAGGATATCAAAAAATCCTAACCTAGCCAAAAACCAAGGAGGACATTCTCTACAACTAACCAAAACCAATCTGCTGCCACCAACCTCGTGTCTTGCTCGAACGCGGAAAACCTGCTGAAACCAACCTCTTTTTCCCAATAATCCAACAATACCAATAGTTAGACAATGGCCAACAGCAACAAAGGCCAAGGAGGGTCTTCACTCCCCTTAACATTTCATTATCCACCGCCCAGAGTTGACTCGCCGAGAAAGGGCTTATCAAGCCATTGGAACCCATGCCCATACCTGATCCCCTACCGCCAAGGTTTAATGCTTCTTAATATTGAGCCTTCCACCAAGGTCACGGGCATCTGACTGATAAATGTATAAGGCTGAGTCATGAGATTCAGAATCTCATTGACAACAAAGTGATCCCTCCGCTATCTACTACCCCAAAGCCAAACGTCACAACTAATCCCCTACCAAACCACGTTAAGCGGTCAGGGGTAAATTGCATTGCTCTGGGACAATCAGAAGATCTGAGCCGATATATATGTTCAGCATACCTATCGCGCCCTCATGTTTCAGCAACTGAGGATCATATAGCATGCTCATTTATTATGGTTAGAAATGGTTGGGATAGGATGGAAGAATGGGATGATAGTACTTGGGGAAGATACCAGGTGGCTATCCAAGCCTACCAACAAGAGGAAGGAGAGTTTAACGAGGAAGATGATTGACCATTGGACTATCCATCCCGGCCCTATGGATTCGGCCATGTGCTTGATGGCATTACTCTTCCCTAACTTTTTGAGAAAAAAATATATGTCAATGAGATGCAGTCCTATTGGTTAGTAAGGGTGGTAGTAAAATCAGATGGAGCTGAGAGGACCAATTTTTGGGCCGCTCGGGAACAGCAGGTGGATTTTATTAGAGAGGACATCTAGGAAGAAATTGACAATACGTGGGCTTTGAAGATGATGAGGAAAGAAGAGAAAGAGCAGTGGTTGGTGAGTTAGATGATTTGTGGGCATTTGAAAGTCCTTTGTGCATAGCCAAAGTAAGACAGACAGAAATTATAATGTCGGGGCTGTGGCACCCCGAGGATGGCGTGAAACACCTAACAAGGAGTGGATGGCATTTCAAGCCGACTCAGTTGGAAAAAGGGCAGTCAAGCGGGAAAGGGAAGGAGAAAGAACAAGAAGAAGAGAATGACGTTGTGTTGAAGCAGCTCAAAAAGACATAAGCCAATGTCAGCATTTGGGGGTTATTGATGGCCTCGCACAAACTTAGACAAGTCGTGCTAAAGGTCTTGAATAAGGCCAATGTTTCAATAGATGCAACCCCAGAGCAGCTTATTGGACTCATTCTGCCAGCTGCTGAGCCAAAAGTTATCTTCTTTTCTGATAAGGACCTACCAGTTGAAGGAAATAACCATAACAAACCTCAGCACATAACTATCAAATGCTTGGAAAAATGGGTCCCTATGACTCTTATTGATAATAGGTCTGCATTAAATGTTTGTCCGCTTAGAACTACAGTTTGCTTGGGTCTAAAGCCGGAACATTTTACACCAAGTAATCAAGGGGTACGGACCTATGACAACACGAGGAGAGATGTACTGGGGTTGGTGTCATTCGCATTATCAGTAGGGCCTTCGGAGACATCGATTGAGTTCCACGTACTGGACGTACATGCATCTTTCAACCTATTGCTAAGCAGGCCATGGTTATATGACCCGAATGTCTAGGCGATGCCGTCAACTCTTCACCAAAAGTTGAAACTAATCAAAGGCAGGGCAGTTCTAACTATCCATGGAGAAGACAACATCCAACCCCCAAGAGTAGAAGGCTCAACTCTCTTAGAGGTTTAACAAGGCGAAGGGGACGTATCGCTAAGTGGCTTCTGATTTGATGAAGCACAAGCTGTCCAAATGCAAATGAGTGAAGAAGAGAGATACATCAACCCAAGAGCGATTACCATGATGAGACAAATGTCCTACTTCCCGGGCATAGGATTAGAGCATAAGCAGCAAGGGATTCCCGAACCTGTTCAGGTATTGCTAGCATCTCGCCATTTTGGCCTTGGATACAAACCAACAGAAGAAGATTTGTAAGGGTCTAAAAGGGGATGGAAGGCCAATTATTCAGGAACCCTCAACGGGTATTTTGTTAAAGAAGGAGAAGACTTCTCGTACTGTGGCTTCCCAAAGCCATAGATCGACGAGAAAACCAACCAGAAGTTGCCAGGACTAGAGATATTCTTTTGTCATCAGCTATTCGACACGGAAGAGGATGAAACAGTTAAAGGGGAAGAGAAAGGAAAGAAGATCCAAGAAAAAGATTGGGCTGACAAGCTCGATGGAATCGACATGAGGGTACTATTCAAGTAAAAGATGGAACAGCTACACGTGACTGACCCAAACTGTTTCATGATGTGCTTCAGTGCACCAGTCGACTGCACCAAGCTCATTGTCGATGCAACTGCAAAGAAAGTAAAGAACTGGGCCTTAGAGTCCTATGATGTGCATGTAGTCTATTTTGAGTCGAAGTCTAAGTCTGAGTCTGTGATTGAGGGCACATCTGTTTGTGCACCTCCTTCTGTTTATGTTTTCGAGTTTGTAATTTCCTCTTCTTTCAATGAAATGAACAAAATTTCCAGTTACTCTATTTTGTTTGATTTATTACATACACTTTTCGATAATTTTGAATTCGACGGGGATATTTTTGAAGAAATAAAACTTTTAATAAAAAGAGAAGAAAAAATGTGTGCCCAACCAATAATTGAAGAAACTTTGTCAATAAATCTGGGTAATGAAACTAATCCGCAAAATGTGCAAATCGGTTCTTCTTTATCCTTAGTTGAACATGAACAATTAATAACTTTATTAAAAGAATTCAAGGATGTATTTGCATGGTCTTACGAGGATATGCCCGGAATTGATCCTGATATTGTCCAGCACCATATCCCTCTATACCCTGATGCCAAATCGGTCAAACAAAAATTGAGACGAATTCAGCTAGAATGGGCTTTGAAGATTAAAGAAAAAATTGCCAAACAAATCAATGTTGGGTTCCTGATGGTAACCGAGTATCCAAGATGGGTGGCTAATATTGTTCCCGTGCTGAAGAAGGATGGTCGTATCCGAGTCTGCGTAGATTTTAGAGATCTCAACAAGGCTAGCCCGAAAGACTATTTTCCACTGTCATACATTGACATCTTGGTAGACAGTACAGCGGGACATGCCTTGTTATCATTCATGGATGGCTTCTCTGGGTACAACCATATTTTGATGGATCCTGCGGATAGAAAAAAGACGACATTCACTACACCTTGGGGCACCTATTGCTATCGTGTAATGCCGTTTGGCTTGAAGATTGCAGGGGCAACCTTTTAGAGGGCTGCCACCACTTTATTGCATGACATGATACACAAGGAGGTTGAAGTGTATGTGGGCGATATGATAGTCAAGTCTAAGGATCGAGATGGCCACATCACAGCACTACGAAAGTTCTTTGAAAGGATTCAAAAATACAAGATGCGACTCAACCCACAGAAGTGTGCCTTTGGAGTTACTGCCGAAAAAATGCTTGGAATTATAATCACTCAACGGGGTATCGAAGTGGATCTATCAAAGATCAAGGCAATCTTGGAAATGCCTCCTCCAAGGACCGAACAAAAAGTTACGGGCTTTCTTGGTAAAATAAAAATTTATCAGTCAATTCATCGCGAAATTGACAACTACCTGTGAGCCGCTTTTTCGTTTACTGGAAAAAGGAGTCGAGTTCAAATGGGATCAAAGAGGCCAAGACACCTTTGATACTGTATGACAGTACCTGCAAAATCCACCCATTCTAGCTCCTCTTGAACTTGATAGGCCACTGATCCTCGATTTCTTAATGACTGATTCAGTTATGGGATGTATGTTGGCACACTTCTTAAGAAAGAAGATGACAGGTTCAGAAATACGGTACACACCACTAGAAAAGACATGTTGGGCCTTGGTTTAGACCTCCTGAAAACTAAGACATTACATGCTATCTTTCACAATGAATATCATCTCCCGAATGGACCCGTTGAAGTACCTGTTTGAAAAGTTGGCATTGACAGGAAAGTTGGCTTAATGGTTGCTGTTGTTATTAGAGTTTGATCTTTAATATGTCACCCGAAAATCAGTCAAGGGTAAAGTAGTGGCAAAATTCCTGGTCGATCAACCAGTTAAAGGAGGTGAAGACACAGAATTTTAGTTTCTTGACGAACAACTGATGAAAGTCGGGGATGACAAGTGGACTCTATATTTTGATGGCGCATCCAACTAATATGGCTATGGAATAGGAGTCTTTCTTGTCACTCCTGACGAATCACATGTCCCTTTATCTTTAAAGCTTAATTTTGAAGTTACCGACAATTAGGCTGAGTATGAAGAATGTTTACTTAGATTAGAGACAACTTTAGAACTAAGGGCAAGGAAGCTAGAAGTCATTGGAGATTCGGCATGGTGGTTTCACAAGCGAGAGGAGAATGGAAGGTCAAGGACTTAACCTTGATTCTCTATCATCAAGAGCTAGAGAAGCTAATATTGTGTTTCGAGTCAGTGATCTTTACCCATGTGCCAAGACTGCAGAACAAGTTCACCGACGCACTGGCCACCTTAGCATCCATGACTAACATACCACCCGGAGTTCGAATGAGGCCTTTGATAATTGAACAGAAACGAAAGTCGGCATATGAGGGGACCACCACGATCAGGGGAAGCATTGACGACCTTCCATAGTATTTTGATATCTAAAACTTCTTGGAGAAAGGAGAATATCCCAAGTTCGCCAGTAAAAAGGGCAAGAGAGTAGTATGACGATTATCCGCACAGTTTCTCGTTTGTGGGGGAAGACTATACAAACAGGGGCATTCTTGGGTTAATAAGTTATGCGTCAACACGGAAGAAGGACAAGAGTTGATGAAAGAAATACACTGTGGGCCAGCATGAGTGGAAACATGTTACCCAAGAAAATCCTATGACAAGGATACTTTTGGATGAGGACGGAGATAGACTGTATACAGTTTGTGTGAAGGTGCCATAAGTGTCAGATTTACGTAAATCTCATGCACGTTCCCTTGTCTCAACTGTATAACCTAACGCCACTGTGGCCATTCTCAGTATGGGGCATCAATGTGATCGGTAGAGTAACACCAAAGGCGTCAAATGGACACGAGTTCATTTTAGTGGCCATTGACTACTTTACCAAGTGGGTGGAAGCAACTTCCTACTCGGTATTAAAAGCCTCTCATGTTGCTAAGTTCATCAAGCAAAACATTATTTTCCAGTATGGAGTTTTCCATGAGGTTATCTCAGATAATGGCTCGCATTTTCAAGGAAAAGTTTTTGATCTTTTCGAGGAATACCGAATAGTGGCTCACAAGTCCTCACCATATCGACCGCAGACCAATGGAGCAGTTGAGGCAGCAAACAAGAACATTAAGAAAATCCTACAAATAAAGATCAACTCACATAAAGATTGGCCGGAGCATCTACCATTTGCATTTTGGGGATACAGGACGTTGATCAGAACTTCAACAGGAACTACGCCATACTCTTTAGTATACGAGATGGAAGTTGTACTTCCTATTAAGGTGAAAATCCCTTTACTAAGAGTAGTGGCTGAGGCCAGTATCCCAGAAGCAGAATGGCAGAAAAATCGAATGGAAGAGTTGCTTTTGTTTGATGAAAGAAAGCTGCAGGCTCTGTTTCATGTATAACGTTATCAAAGGAGTATAGCGCGAGCATTCAATAAAAAGGTCAAGACCCGAGATCTCATAGAAGTAGATCTGGTTCATAAGGAAATTAAAGCTCCTATCTTCGACCTGAGAGGCAAGTTTAAGCCAAACTGGTCTAAATCGTTTCTCATCAAGACCATCATGACCGGCGGTGCAGTCATCATTATGAATTTGGATGGCAATGTGTTTTCCACTCCAATAAACCTCGATCAGCTCAAAAAGTACTATACTTGAGGTAAACATAAAGATAACATAAAGCTCGATAAGTTAAAAATTGAAAAGGCAACTCAGGTAAAAGTTAGAGCAGCCCGCAAGGCTGAAAACCCGAAAGGGCGACCTTGGAAAACGTTTGGGAATCACAAAACGAGAGTGTCAATACCTGAGAGTAAATCGAGCTTGAACTACGTTATGGCCTGATTTCATCTTTTTGGGATACGTAGGCAAGCATCTTTTAAGAAGTCCGGCCACATTCTTTATTTTTAACCATTTTAGAATCTGAGTAAGACCAATGCAAATTAACTTTTGGATTTTGATAAAGTCCTTTAATTGGATTGAAGAACTTTGGATAAATTTGAACAATCTTAAAAATAAAGCGGGAGTTTTCATTACTTTGATTGGAGTTACAAAATAAAAGGAAGGGCACGCAAGTCCCAAGCTCTACAAACAAAAGAGAAAGCTATGAAATCTTTAAAATAAAGCAGAAGGCCTCAAATTTTCCTTCTTTTTGCTGCCTGTTTTCCCTCTTCTCTATCTTTCTTTTCCCTTTCCTACATCAGCCATGTCTTGTACTCGGTAGAAAGATCGGGGCACTGTAATTCCTGCATCTCCATCCGTGAACGAGATGGCCAGACATCCTAATATAAAGCTAGAAATGGGGACCACAGTATTAACGGCCGCAAATACTGGAAAAGATGATCTGACCGCGACCGAACAGCCGCATGATCCTATGAGGACAATAAAAAGTAGTCTGACGCAGGCCAATCATCAAGACACCAGGGTTATCCATGGTAGCCAGAGTCATGGAAGGGATTCGCCACCAGGGGCACTGCTAGGTAATGTCGGGGCCAGTCAGGGATAAGAGGTACTGTCGCCAGGCTGTCTCGGTGCTGCATATCTGATAATAGGGGTGGTAAAGGAAAGTTGCAGCACTGTGTCTATCAGTAGGTGGTTTTTGCATGAAATTCACTTTCTCCATTTGCCAGATCTGCAACAAAAGTTACAACAGTAAGGGAAAAAGCCTTGCAATATGACAGAAGTCTGATAAAGGTTTGAGCTTACCTGAAGGAGTAAGGGGCTGCGAGCAAAAGTAGTAGTCTCACCACGATAAACAACGTCTAGGCCCAGCAGTGTCTCGGCTAAGACAATGGTACAAAGTCCTTCCCCATCCACATCTAACCAGCGATGTCAACCAGTGCGCAGCTAACTCACCCGTCAGAGGGGGACAATAAGATATCGGGCAAGAAGACAGAAACAAAGAGCATAATGTCACCGCAGTTGAAAGTCGTGGTCACTAAGGTCGCCAGTAGGACGGAACCTCTCAATGACCCATGAAATGTCAAGGCAGTCATCCGATGTCAGAGGAGAAGCTTCCATCTTAGACAGGCCACAGAGTTGTATCACCTACTGCCGTGTCAAAAGGAAGAAAGTGGGAACCACAACGAAACTCTGCAGAGTCAGGTCTAAAATAGCAGCAAACTCTTCCACAGTGGGGTGTAGCTCTTCCAGGCTAAATCGAAAGATGTGGAACTGGGGATCCCACAATTAGGCAACAACTTTCAGTAACAGCTCGTCAATCTTTATGGCCACGGGAGAAAATAAGGAGTTGATACCAAAAGGGACAAAGTTCAATCGCTCGATATGGGAGAATGCCTCAATCCATGAAGAAAGGGGATTAGCCATCTGGGTCAGGATAACGGAAAATGGGGGCCTCCAGAGCTGTATTTATAGGGCATGAAAAGGTTGAAGATAAAAAAAGTAGCAAAAAGTACAGTTCCGCCACCTTGGAGTAGGCGACTGCCAACTTAGAAGGGAACCATACAGTGACATTAACCCTTTGACCAGGCAATCGCCATATTGGATTGTGGCAACCACCATGTCATATAGTGGCGACCGCCAGGTTTAAACATAGCAGGTGTCAATTTGTAGTTTTTGTAGTCTGTGTAAGTTTTGAAATTTGTATTATGCATCTAAGACAGTTTAAGCAACAAATAAGGGAGAATCATACAGTGAGATAAATGTCAAACAATAAGTGGTAAGAAAGCCTGAAAATGCATCAAAAAGTGATAAGAATGTATCAGAGTAAAAACTAGGGCACCTAGACCTAATAAACAGCAAATTGGGGCACGCAGGCCCATGGATCAAGTAAATGTATGTAAATGTATCAAACCGGGGCATGCAGGCCCATAAAATGTAAATGTATCTAAATGAAAATAAAAAAGTAACTAAAGGAGGGAAGCTCTCTCTCTCTCTCTCAATCATGCCTCGGTCGGACTCGGCGGGAGGAGGGGCCGGCCTTGTCTGAGCTGACGTCCTTAAAGAGCCTCTCCATATTGTCATCACTGCCAGAGGAAGAAGATATGGCCCTAGAATGGCTCCTGGCAGAGGAGATGGACCCTCTAGAACGAGCTCTAGAGGAGGCAACACGAGACCCACGACCTCGAGCTGAACCGGAGTTAAAGGCGGAGCAAGAGGTACTATGCCGGTAGCCAGTACTGGAGGCTGTCAAAAGAGAAGTAAGACTCAGAACAGTATAATGAAAGAAAGTGTAGAAAAGCCAAAACAAAATATGAGATACTCACAATTGCCACCGGTGTGAAGGTAATGCCAGCTGCTCGGATAGTGGCATCCATCTGTCGGATCAGCGCTCACAGGCCGGTAACCATCAGCATCATGCGGTCCAACCAAGTTTGATCAATCTGCAAAGGGAAAAGAGAATAGTTTAAGAAAGTTGGATAAGTAAAACAGGATGTAATTGAAGGACAGGTGAAAGACAAATCTGGCTGATCTCAGCTCTGAACTCTGGCACTGGTAAAACAGGAACCGACAGAGGGAAGGGAATGCCGTATGCCACAGTCTGAATCTCTCAGGGAATTTCTGGGCCCCTCATCACCCTGGCAGCCTCATCAGTAGCTCCAGCAGCACCGGCGTCGGCAGCCTAAAGTACTCGCCTCTTCCTACCACCAGCTGGGCCGGGTCTTAGTGTTCCTAACATGTGTGCCCGGGCCCAAGCTGTGTAGTCTCCCTCGGCCACCAGTAACTCTGCGGCAGGAGTCCTCACCAGCTCCAATAGAAGATTTACTCGGCCTAGATGATCGGTCCAGCACATATAGGCTTGAGGAACTACGAGTATCCAGAAGTGATCAAGGTCGAGCGACTGGCGAACCACTTGCTCTCCTAGATAATATTCCCGTCCGAATGGACCCTCCAGTTGGATCTGTCTTGAAGCAATATCCCAACTGTGCATCAAGTCTACGTTGGCCCGATCCTCTATCCCCCACCAGACTTCCCAATGGACCTGCAACAGTTCAAAGTACAGTGCAATGCGAAGAATAGTAAGAAGTGCAGTATGACAACCAATGTACAGTGATTAGTGTGTAGAACAAAGTATAGAATGGTACAGTGCAGTGAACAGTACAGTGTAGAGAGTAATGAACAGTAAGTAGAAAGTAAGGATACCTAGTCAGGGGTCAGCCGGTCTAAGGACACCCGGAAGCAGTTTATGTCCTTCCCTTCTGCCTTCTTCCCCTTTAGGCCTCGGGACCATCGGGCCTCTTGGGAAATGACTAGAGGGTCTGCATTAGAGTTCGCCGGGACATGAAGCCCGAGGAACTCATAGGTCCACAGCTGCAAAGAAGAAGATGTCAGCTAGCAAATAATTGATAACAAAGAATGAAAACAAATGGAAAAGTGCAGAAGCTAAAACATACCTCCCAGACCCTCCAGTATCCCCTGATGCTGAGCTCCTGGGGGAACCGAGTAAGAGTCTGCATAAAGCTGTAGAGAGTGGCGAGAGCAGCTTCTCCCCAGTCAAAAGATGTAACCCGGTCAAGAGGAGCCAGGCTGCCAAAGTAATGTAAATGAATAGAGTTCTCCTTGTTCAAGAACAAAGAGGTACCAAACATATACATCAGGAAGCCTCGGGTGACCCACTCAAAAAGACGGGGCTCAGTACACTGGAAATGTCTGAAGCGGTTAAAGAACCATGTGTATCTGACTTGGTCGCAGTCCATCTGTGTGGGAACAGCTCCGAGAAAATGCAATAATGCGTCGGTAGAGCGAGCAACAGACAGGTCAAAAGGCATAAGGGCACCTCCGACTTTGATGCCGGTAATAAGAGCGAAGTCCATAGGCATTAGAGTAGCCTCGAACATGGTAAAAGGAAAGGTATTGGTGGTATCCCACAACTGCTCCACCAGGGCCGTCAGCCAAACTTGGTCATTGCTCATCCTACCCAACAGAGGTATGAATCGAGCAAAATCAGAGGCATCAACATAGGCCCGACTGGGAACAGGGAGGGCATCATACCACTCCAATATCTCTCCAGAGGTAAAACCTCCGAAGCCTCTGACATAGTGACCAGCCTAAAAAGAGAAGACAAATAGAGGATACATAAAGAGCAGATCAAACAAGTGAAGTGCATAAAAGTATTCAAAAGCAATAAAAACCCTAGGTTCGTGTGTAAGTGACGATCCTTCGATTCTTTCAAGCCCTAGAAAATAAGGCACCCTAAACCCTAGTACGCCAGCAAAATCTTCCTAACCCTAGGTTCTTGTGTAAGTGACGATCTTTCGGTTCTTTTAAGCCCTAGAAAACTAGGCACCCTAAGCCCTAGTGCACTAGGTAAATCTTTCTAACCCTAGGTTCGTGTGTAAGTGACGATCCTTCGGTTCTTTTAAGCCCTAGAAAACTAGGTGCCCTAGGCCCTGGTGTACCATGCAAATCTTCTTAACCTTAGGTTCGTGTGTAAGTGATGATCTTTTAGTTCTTTCAAGCCCTAGAAAACTAGACACCCTAATCCCTGGTGCGCCAGGTAAATCTTCCTAACCCTAGGTTCGTGTGTAAGTGACCATCATTCGGTTCTTTCAAGCTCTAGAAAACTAGGCATCATAAGCCCTAGTGCACCAAGCAAATCTTCCTAACCCTAGATTCATGTGTAAGCAACCATCCTTCGGTTCTTTCAACCCCTAGAAAACTAAGGCATCCTAAGCCCTGGTGAGTCAGGCAAATTTTTTTAACCCAAGTTTCGTGTATAAGTGACTATCATTTGGTTTTTGCACGTTCTAGTAAAAGACTAGGAATCCTAAGCCCTAGTACCACAGCAAATCCTCTTAATCCTAGGTTCGTGTTTGAGAGACGATCCTTTGATTTTTGCACGTCCTAGTAAAAGACTAGGAACCCTAAAGCCCTTGTGCCAGGCAAATTTCTATCATTTTATTCTCAAACATAAAAAAAACAAAAAATAAAAAGTCTCTCTTCCCTTTAATATTTGTGTTTTTCCATTTTTGTCCTGATTTTCTAAAAAAACATTTCCCTTAATTCTCTAGGATTTTTAAAAAATTTTCTTGAAATTTCTAAGAATTTTTTAAATTTTGTCCCATTTTTCTAATATTTTTCCTTAATCCCCATAGAAGAACTCCCAGTAGCGGTGGGGCCTTGTCATGGCCCCAAATCATCATCTTCATGGCCCTGGCCCGCCATGAAGGGAAAAGGGATCACGAACAATAGGGAGAACATCTCGTAGTAAGAAAAGTAAGAAGCAAAGAGGTGCAAAAGCTAAGAAGTAGCAAGGACGCAAGGGAGAGAGTTGAGAGTGTTTTGAAAGCTAGAGAGTTGGTGAGAGATGAAAGAATGAGCCAGCCCACGCGCCTTAAAGGACCAGGTGCACGCCTGGAGTTAGCAATCGCCACTTCTAAAGTGAGCGACCGCCATGTTTCTGAAACGACACATGACGACTGCCATGTTGTAGGGGTTTTAAGGGAGCGACCGCCATGTCAGTAGGAAAATGGCATGGCGACCGCCATCTTGTCAACAGTCACGTCATACCATTCATGGCCACCGCCAACTCTAAAGTTGGCGGCCATGTGTCAGTTTGCCCATCATGAGGTTTTAGGGTTTTTAGGGGTCCGTTTGGGGGTCTTTTATTTATATACATGTTTATTTTACTTTTGTGTTTATTTACATGGTTCTTTTCCTTTTTATGCGTATTGTTGTCGCACGTGTTATTTTTGTTTATATATATATATATATATAATAGAAAAATAATTTCCCTTAAAAAATAATTTTCTTTACTTTGTATGGGTGTTTTTCTAAAATTAACTTTAGGTGCTTCACAAAAATTGTGTGCTTAAAAATAATTTGCAAAAATGTGTTCATGTGATTTGTGCATTATTGCTTCAACCCCCATCGTTTGTAGTTATCCCTTTCGATAAATTTAATTAAAAGACGTAACTTGGTTTTTAATTATTTTTATTTTTGCTTCCGAGAAACATAGTTAAAAGTCGTAACTTGACTTTTAATTATTTTTATCCCACATCTCGTCCCGATTTTTTAAGTCTTAACTCGACCAGTTAATTTGATATTTTTCTCCCCGGCCCTCCTCATGACCCTTGTCATGCCCCAAAACCCAGGGTCACGTGAAAATCCCTCAAACACCAGTTTTAGAAAAAATAAGTTTTCATACATTCAAATCCATCTGTTGAAATTAAATGAAAACCCAACATGCATCTCTCATAAATAGTAAATATCTTGTATATCATGCATAAGTATATTGCCTAGAGGCGTACAAATGTGCCTTCAAACAGGTATACAAAAAGGAAAACTAGTAAAGTCTTCCACCATCACAGGCACAACTAGATCAACTCCTCGTGATCATCAATCTCCAAACCTGAAAATAATTTTACAGCAAAATCCAACACCGTGTGCTGGAACCCAATAGAAACAGACTATAAAACTGTAAAGCAGGATATGCAATCATATGGAGGGAGCTAACTCAACCACAAGGCCCAAAAAGGATTTCTATCCCGAAAATCACAAGTTTTTCATCAGGTTAACACGAACATCAAAACGGTTTTATATCATAAAACTCAACATTTTTCATCCTTAAAACCATGCATATCAACAATGTGAACAACAGTTAAAGAAAACTGTAGTCAAAATGTTGATTTCCACTCATATCACACAATTGAGGAAAGTGAAAATATATTTTTCACTCGGAACACAAACACAGCTGGAGAAAAAAATAAAATGAATCCTATGTACCGACTCCATCACAAGAGGACAAATGTAGCAACTACAGACTCCTGCCCTTTTACCTAATCCCTACACATCGTAGGACCGGTTAGGTAAATGTAAGTTCTATACGAAGCCACCACAACGTAAAAGCTTAATTTACAAGCCTGAAACCTAAGGGTACAAAGTACCCAACCGCTTAATTTACGGGAAATAGTCCGAAGGTACAAAGCACCTACTCTGCGCACGTTTCTGAACTTACACCGAGGGTGTCACACCCCAAAACCCGGGGTCACGTGAAAATCCACCAAACACCAGTTTTTATGAAAATACATGTTTTCATATATTCAAAACCACCTATTGAAACCAATAGAATACCCAACAAAAGATCTCTCATAAACAAAGGCATACAGTTTCAACATGCATACAGTATATTACCTTATGGCGTACAAAACTTGCCTTCAGGAACAGGCATACCAAAAAGAAAAACTACAGCAGTCTTCCATCATCCGTCGGCACGGGTATCACTAGATCTACTCAAGATCATCATCCACATCACCACTTAAAAATGGTTTTTACAAAAAATTTCACCCGTGAGCCGAAGCCCAATAGAAACAGACAATACAGCTGTAAAGTAGAAAATATGCAATCATATAGAGTGGGAGCATATTCAACCACAAGCCAAAAAGGTTTTACGTCATAAAACCCCAAGTTTCCCACAAACCTCCAAAACAATTTTCCGTTCACAACTAAGCATTTATACAATGCAAAACACATTTTACAGTTGATGGAAAATAGTAATCAAAACATCATTCCCTCACGGAATGTACCATCATGGAACAAGAAGAAGAATATGATCTTATGTACCAACTCTGTCACACATACAAAGGTAGCAACTATAGACTGCTGTACATTACCCTAGACACCAGTCGTTCAAGACTCGCTAGATAATGACAAGTTCTATACGGAGCACCATAACGAATCACTTAATTTACGGGCAACAACCTGAGGGAACTAAGCACCCAACCGTCTCAATTTATGGGGACTAACCCGAAGGACCTGAGTACCTACGCTGCGCACGTTTCCAAACTTACACCGAGGGCAACTCGTGCCAACTACACGTCATCCTGGTACATCTAAATAATCTTCTAAGAAAAACAAACTGTAGATCAACTACGAAAAAATTTTCCACAAAATTCATTTTACATGTATTTAGATCCATCCATCAACATGGAGATCACACAAAAACATTTCAAAATGTTTTTTTCCATTTTCAACAAAACGTTTCAAAACCTGAGACTCAATCCCGAAGGCGAGCTCCAAACCTCCAAAACATAAAAAGTTCAGATTTACATCCAAAAACCATCATTTTCCACCATTTTCAAGAATACCCTTTGAAAATTATAAAATCACATGTCATACGATGAAATAAACTAAGAAAAGCAGAAAACATACTTTTTACCCAAAAAATCAAGATTTAAACATATATATGACATTTCATGTATTTTCTACCCGGTGAAAACACATAATTACATACAACACCTTTATACAGCAGTAGGGTCTAGAATCCTACCTCGGCGAGTCAAAACTCAAAGCCTCAAAATTTGAACCACGTTGGAACAAAAATCAGATCGACCGAACACGAAGCTAACAGCGTGACTAGCAGGGATCCACAAGATGATCGCCAAAAACTAGGCTCGAGCAGGTCAAATATGTAGAGAAAAGGCAGAGAGAATGGAAGAAATAAGCTTTTCTAAACATTCCAGCCCCTGGAACTACTTATAGACTCGGCCAAAAAGTAGTTCAGTCGAATTAAGAGGCCACTTCGATCGACTGAAGCTCCTCGAGAAATGCACCACCGCCCAGTTCAGTCGACCGAACCCCCTTGGTTCAGTCGACCGAACTCAAGAAAACCAGTTCAATCGACTGGACCAAGCCCTCCAGTCGACCGAACCCAAGGGTCTCAACCTACTATTTTTGGTCTCGGGATTTTTATTATAAGGCCAACCAAACAAGCCTAAACAAGGTCCGAAAAAGCGTAAAACACATCTACACATGCAGTTCTACAACTCCAAAGCATAAACCATGCATCGATGATATACATAACATGAAAGAAACACGTCAACATGTATATATATCAAAAATAAAGCGGTACAGGGTCTCACAGAGGGCAACTCATGCCAAATACCTGTTATCCCGGTACATCTAGAGAATCATTTTACAAAACTAAAACGTTTTTACATTTGTACAGAGATCCATCCATCAACATGGTGATCAAACAAACATATAAATCCATCCATTAACATGGAGATCAAACAAAACATGTAAAAATATGAGTTTCAAAGCTATACAACATGTGTATAAAAAAGAGATCCAATCCATCTACCATGGAGATCAACAGGCATGTAAAAACACACAATTTTATCAAACGTTTTCAAGGATGAGCCCCAACCCCAAGGGTCAGCTCCAAACCCTCAAAAGAAAACACATTTTTCAAAGTTTTCGTAAAAACTCCTTTTAAAAATCATTCCCTTCCCCAAAATAACCACCAAACCATCCAAGCTACCACCAAACGCCCACAAAGGACCCCAGTCGACTAGCCCAAGCCCTCAGTCGACTGAAAAACTCTTTGGAGAAAAGAGAATCAAAACAGAAGAAATTTCAGTCGACTGACCTTCCAGGTCCAGTCGACTGAATGCCCAAAATGATGATCCAATCGACTGATATCATAATCCAGTCGACTGATCTTGCCCAGAAAATGTTTTAAGTTATGGTTTTTGCCTCCAAGTCTCAAATCAAGCCTCTAAACACCCATCAAACACCCTCAGACATCCACACGCCCAATCTTTACACCAAAACCTCGAAAGGAAACTCTCGAAACACAATTTCATCCACCAAAAACGACAAAAAAATGGTTTTAAGCTAAAAACCCGATTTACTAAAACATAAATCACATTTTCCATGCATTTTTAAACGGTAAAATAGCATATAATTACATATAGCACCCTTAAACATCTATACAGTCTAGAATCCTACCTCGGTGAGTCAAGAACTCGACGCCTTGATCCATGTGCAAAATCGAGTTTCGTCGGAATGAAATTTCGTCTTGATGGATGCGTAAAGCACGATGCCTATAACAAGGATCGGCTGTTGGTCCGTCAGAACTAAGCCCCAAGCCCCCGAGAAGTTAGAGAGAAGTTAGAGAGAAAAAGAAGAAAATTTAGTCGTTATGTTTTGAAAGTAGTTTTTGAAAATAAGTAACTCCAGATATTTATAGGCCTCCAAAATATTTTTCTTTTTTGAAATTTTTGAAATTCGCACCGTAACTCCCCACAGCCCCCAGAACCAACCCCGCATGCTTATTCAAACCAAACCATGCATCAAAACATGTACAAGCATATTAAATCAAAAATGCCAAAATGTGTTGAAAAACACCGAATATGCATATATATATATCAAAATGAAACGGTACAGGGTCTCACAACTCCCCCTTAAGAAATTTTACCCCTGAAATTCACTACAAGGTCACAAGGTAAACAACTTCGGGTATCTAGCACGAACCCCAAACTCAAGCTCCTAAGTCGCTTCCTTAATCCCGTGATGAAGCCACTGAACTTTGACATAAGCAATCGTTCTGCCCTGTAACACTTGTTCCTTCGTATCTAGAATCTTCACAGGACGCTCCTCATACGTGATATCCTCATCAACTCGCAACTCGGCCCAATCCAGGACATGTGAAGGATCATGCTCGTACTTCCAAAGCATTAAAACGTGAAACACGTTGTGCATGGATGCTAACTGAGGTGGCAAGGCCAGACGGTATGCTACGACCCCAATCCTTTCCAGAATCTCGAAGGGTCCAATAAAACACAGTGATAGCTTCCCGCTATGGCCAAATCTCATCAACCCTCTACGTGGCGAGACCTTAAAAAACACATGATCTCCCACTATAAACTCCAAAGGTCTCCTCCTCTGATCTACATAACTCTTCTAGTGGCTCTGTGCTGTCAGTAGACGCTGACGAATCACTACAATCTTCTCGGTCATCTACCGCACTAGGTCGGGTCCCAAAACAGTGGTCTCACCCACATCTGTCCAACACACCGGCGATCTACATGGCCTACCATACAGAGCCTTATACGGTGCCATCCCAATACTGGACTGATAACTGTTGTTGTATACAAACTCTTTCAATGATAGATGATCCTCCCAAGAACCCCAAAAATCAAGCACACAGGCTCTCAACATGTCCTCCAAAATCTGGATGGTCCTCTCAGACTGACCATTGGTCTATGGGTGGAAAGCTGTGTTAAAAGTCAAGCTCGTCCCCAAAGCCATCTGAAGACTCTGCCAAAAGTGCGATGTAAAGCGTGGGTCTCGATCAGAAACAATAGTTACCGGTACTCCGTGTAGTCGGACTATCTCCCAAACAGACAGCCTATCCAATTTATCCACCGAATCCCTCACTCGAATGGGAAGAAAATGTGCCGACTTTGTCAGCCTATCAACCACAACCTAAACAGCATCGTGTCCCGCTGGCGATTGAGGAAGTCCTGATACGAAGTCCATCGTGATATTCTCCCACTTCCACTCAGATATAGGCAATGGCTATAACAATGTCCCTAGTCTCTGGTGTTCCACCATTACTTGCTGACAAGAAAGGCATCGAGAAATGAATCGAATCACATCCCTCTTCATTCCTATCCACCAGAATTGACGATGCAAATCATGATACATCTTCATGCCTCGTGGATGCACTACAAGACGTGAGTAATGAAACTCATGCAGCACCCCAGCACGGCACGACTCTGGCACAAATAGTCGCCCTGTCAACCTCAAACTCTAATCTGAACCCACCACCCATCCTGTTATGTCCTTCCCACTGGCAATGAGGTCCCGTATCATTTGAGCCTCCTGATCGGTTCGCTGAGCCTCTAACACGCGTGCAACTAATGCGGGCTGTGAAGCTACTGAATATAAAGTCACACCTGTCTTTGTCTCCTTGAGATATAGATCAAACTCCCCAACATCTTTAAGTATATCCCATTCTCGTATAGCCACAGAAGCTAACGAACCATGAGATCTCCTACTGAGTGCGTCAGCTACGACATTTGCCTTTCCCCGGTGGTACTGCAAATCGAAGTCGTAGTCTCCCAACAATTCCATCCATCGTCGTTGGCGAAGATTTAAGTCTTTCTGCAAAAACAAGTATTTTAACCTCTTGTGATCAGAGAGAATCTCGAAGTGCTCACCATATAGATAATGCTGCCAAGTCTTCAAGGCGAAGACCACGGCTGCCAACTCCAGATCATGCGTTGGGTAGTTGTTCTCGTGTGTCTTCAACTATCGTGAGCCGTAGGCTACAACCTCACTTCCCTGCATCAATACACAGCCCAAACCATCGTGTGATGCGTCGCAATACACTGTATACCCCAGGCCTCGCTCTGGAATAATCAACACTGGCACATTGGTCAATCTCCTCTTTAGCTCCAGGAAAGCTGACTCACAGGACTCGCTCCACACGAAGATAACTCCCTTCCGCGTCAGACGCATCATAGGTGCTGTCAACCTGGAAAAGACCTTGGCGAATCGCCGATAATAACTTGCCAAACCCAAGAAATTACGGATCTCAAAGACATTCTTTGGTCGCTGCCAATCTATCACAGCATCAGTCTTCGACGAGTCCACTGATACCCCATCCCTTGACACCACGTGTCCAAGGAATCTCACCTCTGACATCCAGAACTCGCACTTCTCAAACTTCGCATACAAGCGATGTTCTCTCAGAAGTTGCAAGACAACATGCAGATGCTCCTCATGCGTCTCCCTCATGGGTGAATAGATCAGAATGTCATCCACGAATACCACCACAAAACTATCCAGATAAGGGTGGAAAATACGGTTCATCAAACCCATAAAAGTCGCTGGGGCATTCGTCAAACCGAACGACATGACCAGAAACTCGTAGTGACCATAACGAGTCCAAAAGGCAGTCTTCTCTATGTCCTCATCTCTAATCCTCTGTTTGTGATACCCTGACCTCAAGTCAATCTTCGAAAAGCAGCGCGATCCGTTCAACTGATCAAACAGATCATCAATCCTAGGCATAGAATACTTATTCTTGACCTTCACCTTATTCTGCTTCCTGTAATCTATGCACAGTCTCAAGGACCCATCTTTCTTCTTTACAAAAAGAGCTGGAGCTCCCCACGGAGACGTACTCGGCCGCACAAACCCCTTGTCTAGCAACTCCTACAATTGTACCTTGAGTTCTCGCAACTTAGCAGGTGCGAAGCGATACGATAGCATAGAGATGGGAGCAACTCCTGGAACAAGATCAATAGAGAACTCCACATCTCGGATCGGCGGTAACTCAAACAAATCATCAAGAAAGACATTTGGCTAATCACAGACCACAGGGGGTTGCTCCCCTCGGACCTCACCCAGCTCATCTAACCTGAGAGCAGAAAAGAGGAAACCCAAGTTCCCTCGAACCCGAGCAGCACCGGGCATAGACATCAAGCCCTCATCCCGATCACCCACAAAGTAGAAGCAGTCACCCTCTGGCATACAGATCGACACTCTTCATTACTCACAATCTATACAGGCACGGTAGGTAGTCAGCTAGTCCATCCCTAGGATGACATCAAACGTGGTCATGTCTAGAATGATAAAATCAAAC
>JAULJZ010163342.1:0-26267 GCA_032270985.1 Heliamphora pulchella | reverse complement strand
TGGTAGGACGTGGGTTTGATAAAATTTGTGATGGAGTTTTTGGGTAATAAGTAGTATAGATATAAAATAATTTATTTTTATTTGTATTCTATAATATTTAAAATAATTTATTTTGGTGATTTGATCCGTTCATATTATAACGTTCATTGAGAAGATTACATATACCAAAAATTAAATTAATAAGACATCGATAACTATATAATCAGAATATAAAAAACAGACAGAAAGTACAATTTCAAATCAAATTGTATATTTTTTTTAGAATCAATGCGATTCAATCGTCTAGCTGCCGATATCGAATCAATTTATTTTTTTGCATGAATATTAATTTCGATAACTTTTAGAATATGAACAATTCAAATCATTAATATAGATTAATATTAAATATTATTAAATAGAAATGAAGAGAGTGTTTTTTTTTTGAATTGAGAGAATTTCAATTCAGTGGTAAGAAGGACAACGTGGGTTTTGTTTTTGTTTTTTTACCATTTTAACCCTTTTTCAAATAAGGTTCCCACTCTATGAAGAGTGGTATTACCAAATTGGTGTTTGGTTTTTTAGGCAAATTAAATAGGTTTCACTAAGTCAGGTGTTGCCTTATAATAGTAGTATAAATAATTAGAAACACAGAGATAACAGAGAGAGAGATGAGAGAGATAACACAGAGAGACAACTGAGAGAGAGAAAAAGAAACACACACACACACACACACACAGACCAATGAGGTTGCCGGAGGAGGTGTCGTCGGCGGCGACGAGCGACAGAGGAGGCGCGGTGGCGGATGGTGAAGGCCGGCGATGGCGTGGTGGGGTCTTGGCGGCAGCGTGAAAAAAAGAGAGCCTTCCCGAGCCTCAGTTTCTTCTCTGCTGATTCAATTCTAAAGCTCTGTTTTTTTTTTAATATTTCTTTCTCAGACAATTTTGTTGGTGTGTGATGAGAATTAGTTGTCTCGATCTATTTATAGGCAAAAGAGGGACATATGTCCCTAAGGTGGCAACTTGGTGTTTAATTGCTTGACAAGTGTGAAGTGGTTCATAAATTTATACGCCGTATAATTTTTTATGTAAAATTTTTGATTTAGAAAAATTTCAAAAATTTGGTATAAATTTTTAATATTATTTTATGTCTTATCGCGAAATTAGAATTTGGATAAAAATTTTCTAACCGCATAATAAATTTTTATCTTGATCTTTGATTATCTAAAATTTAATTTGATGTATGTTTTTGAGCTCAAATCTTGAAATTAAGTATAAGGTTTTATTAGGAATTTTATTTTTTTATTTAAAGATTTTCTACTAATATTTTATTATTTATTTATTTTTATAACAACTCGTCAAATATTATTATTTTTAAATATTATTATATTATTCTAAGGAGTAACACGTATCTTACTTTTCTTAGTTGCTAAGATACGGGTTATTACATTAACCATCTCATGCATCATGTCTATACCTCCTACATGTTTCAATGGTGCATTAGCATCCCCTCTCTCAGGAACTAGAGCAATCCCGCGATCCCTACCTTGACCTCGGCCACGACCTCGACCTCGACCTCGACCTTGCCTCGAAAACATAGCTTTCTGTAGAAGAATAAGAAAACCAATCAATAACAGTGTAAACCACAACATCTACTTTAATCAAGTAATCACTCAACATTTACTAATCACAGCAACAAGTCTCACATAACGAAGAGTGCCGAAAGGAATGACACGTTAATTTGGATAACTCGTTTAGATTTCTCATTAGTAGTTGTGTCGACCAAATGCATTTCTAGCTCGACCTCCAAATTAGTTGACCAAATGCTATAGGCGAAACACCAATTCCCAAGGTTCCACCTCCATGCTCATATAACACATAACACCAAGATTTCAAATTCTATCATGTTCTTATCATGCAAACAAGTTAACATCATTTATGCCTGTTAATACACACCTACTAACCACAAACATCATTTTCATATGGTGGCATAGCCAATCCCCATAGCTCAAAGATATTCAAACCTAGAGTTTTGATACTAATCTGTCAAGCCCCCAAACCCATGACACGACAACCATAACAAATCGCTAACTCTTTTTAGAATCAAAAGAATTTCTTTGGAAATATGAAAACATTTGAAAGGAAAGCTTTTGGGGCTCCAATCTGTACACAAGAATAACCCGAAAAGGATAAAAAGGGAAAATGACAACCCAATTTGAAAATGGGAGCAAAACATGCAAATTTTAAAAAAATACCTTAGTAGACAGATTGCTCGAGCGGTCTAAAGACCGGTCAAATGGTTTTTCACTGCTCTTGGTACTTTTTGACCTACAACCAGAAACTGCAACCCCCAATAGATCGCTCGAGCGGTTTGAGGACCGCTCGATCAATCTGTTCCTGTGTTCTATTTCTCTTTTTCAACATTTTTGAAGGCCAACACTCAACCAAATATGTTTTTGGCAAAATAGGCATATAAGGGTCATAGAACATCCTCAAATTTGATAAGAAAGACATCATTAATCATTTAAAACAAGGAGATCTACACACATTCCACCCAAAACCTTTAAATCAACATGATACAAGGTTCAAAGCCGAACTTAGAGAAATTACATCATCATCTAACAATGCTCAGATTCACAAGTTATTGCCTTAAGGCCTTACAACTCCATGGATAACGAACACAATACATGAACAAAATATCATAATCAAAACATTATATTCCTCAGATTCAAATTTAGAACCTAAACAAAAACCCATCCCTTGCCATTAAACCATGGGATCTCCTCCAATACCTGAAATGGGTTTAAACAAATACCATGAGCCAAGGCTCAATAGAATATGACTAAGCAAGAATAAAAACATGATATGTAAAGAAAGGAAATTTTCAAACCATTACCATAATACATAGGAAATTCTCCAACCAATCTAAATAAAACTTGAAAGGTACTCTTTCTCATAGTTTGAAAACGTTCACCGAGAATTTTCATTTCCTTTCGATCCTTAACAAGTTCCACAATTTATATTGTGTGAACTTATGAAATGTTGTGTGCCACTCAGGCAAAAATATTATGCAAACAAGGTGCCACACAGGTCAAACAATTAACAATTTTACACTACTGTTATGGCCACACAGGCTAGATAATGCCACACATGCTAAATACGCTTCACAGACTGTAAATGCCACATAGGCAACACAATTAACAATTTCACATTACTAATATCGCCACACAGGCTAGATAATGGCACATAGGCTATCAATGCCATATAGGCAACACAATTTACAATTTCACATTACTAATATCGCCACACAGGCTAATAATGATAATCTCATATCCATTTAGATTTGCTGTTACATATAGGAATCAGAACAATGCAACACATGCACAACATTCCAAAGTTTATTTACGAAATCAAACCCTTTTTATTATCTCCACAGTTCTCTACACAAACACACAATTATCCAACAAACAACCAACACATACAATTACCCAACTAACAACCAATTAACAGATCAGCCCAAAATCTATAACTTTTCTCAATTAAGCTAGGATTTCCCATGTCACACATGTCCCAACATACACCAACACATATGTGAGACCCTGACCCATTTTCTTTTTCGGCGTTTATCGACGCGTGTTTTTCGTTTTCGATTTTGCATGTTTATAAGCGTTTTGATGCATGTTCGGGCCTATATATGCATGCGATGTTGGTTTCTAAGGCCGTTAGGCGTTGCGGTGCGAATTTTAAAAATTTTTAAAAAATATAAATTTTGGAGGCCTATAAATATCTAGAGTTAGATATTTTCAAAAGATATTTTTAAAACTTTTCAGCTAAGTTTCCTCCTTTTTCTCTCTGCCTTCTCTCGAACTTCTCGGGGGCCCAGAGCTCGATTTTTAACGATCCAACAGCGGATCTTTGTTATTGGCATCATGGTCTACGCATCCATTCTGACAAAATTTCATTCTGACGAAGCTCGATTTTGCACGTGGTACGAGGCGTTGAGTTTTTAACTCAACGAGGTAGGATCCTAGACTCTCATTTCGTATAAGGGTGCTACGTGTAATCGTGCGTGTTTTTACCATCTTGAACTGCATAAAAACCAGTTTTGTTCAAAGTTGGATTTTTAGGTTTAAAACCTATTTTTCATTATTTTTTGTGGATGGAATCGGGTGTCAGGTGTTTCTTTCAAGGTCTTGGTGTTAGGCCTAAGCGTGTGTATGTCCGAGAGTGTTGGATGGGGGTTTAGAGGCGTTGATTCGAGGTTTGGAGGTTGAAACCCGTAGCTCAGAGACGGTTTCTGCGTGGGGTCAGTCGACTGAGTCTTGAGTTCAGTTGACTGGATCGTGGGCTTGTGGATTCGATCGACTGAATCTTGAGGGTTAGTTAACTGGACAGTGTGTTTGGGCGTTTTGGCGAGATTCCAGTAGGGTGTTTGGGTCGACTGGATGGGGGTCCAGTCAACTGGATTCTGGGTTGGTTGTTTGGTGTTTTGGTGGTTGGTTTCTTGGTTTCCAATTAATTTCTAACGGTATTCAGTTGATTGATTATGGAATTAGTCGACTGAAATACTATTGGATTCTTTTTTGGGCTTGATTAGTCGTGTTGTGGTTTCGAGGGTCGTGCCGTGACCTCGAGTGTTAGTTTAGGTGTCGTCCTTTAGGGAGACAAGCATGTTGAGATGAGGGTACGATGCACGGTTAGGTACGTGGTGTTTGTTCTTCGTTCAGTACAGGGCGTGTTTAGGCCTGTGGTTCTTTTGGGTAAAGGGTTGCGTTTTTGTGAAAATTGTGGTTTTAAGGGTTTGGGGTTGGCCTTCAGGTTAGGCGTGATTTTGTGGGTTGTTGGTGGTCTATGTGAGTGAATGTCGGGTTATATGGCAGGTGACGCCATGATGTGAAGTTATATATGGCTATGTGTGTTTATAGCTGGTTATGAATATTTATAATTCTAATTTATTTATGTATGAATTATGTAGATGGATTACATAGCTTTGACATCGTTATGTGTAACGTGATTTTGTGCTTTAAAACTCAAAATTTTTAGGCATGTGTGTGTGGGATCTGAGGAGTGGATCCATGTAGTGCATGTTGCATGGGTTACAAGTGTAACGTGGGTCGCGTGTATTGTATGTGATGTGGTTTATGAAACGTATGTTGATACGTGGTTCTATGCATTTAAACCCTGGTTTAGTTATACATATGTGTATGGAATGAGATAGTTGAACATATAGTTCTGTGAATGTTAACCCTGGTTAACAAGACGTTTGTTGGGGCTGAGGTCCCTTGACGAGAGGCCAAAAGGTGCGTTTGTTGGGGTTGAGGTTCTTCTAGAGAGAGACCGAAAAGGTGCATTGACGGGGTTACGGTCCCCCGGGTAAAGCCCGAGAAGGTACATAGATTGCATGTAATGCATATCGGGACGGATAAACCAATTTTTAAAACTGTATTTACGGCCCGTGTGAGTCGTAACACGAGAATCGTTTTCAAGCTCTGGTGAGTCAAAAATGATTTCTATCCTCGCTTTCTCGTTGCTTGTGAAAATTGTTTTAATGGCTTGAAAGAGAGTCAAAATTGCACCACGTTTTCCTAGGATGTTTAGCTTATATTGCATGTGTTGTCTAGTTTTTGCTGAGCTTTGGCTCATGGTGTGGGATTTGAAATATTTTTCAGGTACCGGTTACGCAGGTTGATCTGGGGTTGCTAGAGAGGCAGAAGATTTGTAGTCCTCCCTTTTTTATTCTTTCTGTATCATGCATGCTTACATATTTTTTCGGTGCTGAAACCGTGTAATATAAGCCATTTGGCGGTTATATACAATGCATGTATGTTTTATATTGTGAGTGTATTCTCGGGTTGGGTATTATATTTGGTTGTTTGTACGTGTTTCACGTGACCCGGAGTTTGGGACTTGACAAATTGGTATCAGAGTTTTGGATTCGAATACCTAAGAGCCGTGGGAAGAGGGTGTATCACCATGTGAGGTTGATTGCGTGTGCTTGATTGCATGTGTTTAGATGCTTTGATAACATGAATGTGTTAACATATTAAGTTTGAGAATGATGTGTATATCTGAGCATGGGGGTTGAACTGTGGGATTGATTAGTCCTGTCTTTAGGCGTTTGGATTAACAAACTTGGGAGCCAAGTTGAAAACGCATTTAGCTGACGTAATTTTTAGCAAGAAATCTGAGTAGGTTATCCAGATTGACGCGTCATTCTTGTCGGTTCTCCTCGGTATATGGGGTTTGTTTAGCATGAACCTATGTGCTTATGTGTTAGCATGTTTATATGGTTTATGTTATATGTTGCATCTTATATGTTGTTTTCTTTCATGTAGACGTGATGTCTGCGAGGAGAGGGCAAGGCCGTAGTCGAGGCCATGGCCGTGGTGTTGGCCAAGGGGATGTTCCTATCCCTGTTGCTGGGGATGCAAATGCTCCCCTAGGACCGATGGACGCAACGAAGTTGCAGCATGTGCTGGTTGGTTCTATCCAGCAGCTGGTTGAAACAGCTAGAGGTGAGACCGTTAGAGAGAGAGAGAGGGAGTGCCTGAGGCGAGGGCTACAGTAGCGATGTAGGAGTTCAGGCGCATGGATTCGCCTACCTTTACAGGAGATCCTGATCCTATTGTGGCAACATAGTGGTTAGAGCTAGTGACACAGATTCTTGATACGTTGCAGATTGTGGAGGACGAGTTGCAGGTCTCTTATGCCACCTTTCAGTTGAGGGGCGCAACTTACGAGTGGTGGAAATATGCCTGGAACACAGTGGAGGTCACATGGGCAGCCTTTACAAGAGTGTTTCTAGAGAAATACTTCCCGGCTTCGAAGAGGGATTTGTACATAGAGGAGTTCTATACTCTCACCCAGGGGCCATGGATGTTATGCAGTACGAGGCCAGGTTTACGTGCTTGTCCCAGTTTGCACCGGAGTTGGTGAGCACTGACGAGATGTGTTCGATGTGGTTTGAGCAGGGCTTGAGGCCGACAATCAGGGAGCGTGTGGTTGCAATGGGACTTCGTGTCTTCACAGAGCTGGTGGAGGCAATAGCGAGGGTTGAGAACACTATAACTGAGATTCGAGCTTCTAGGGAGGCCAGGACACCACAGGGTGTAACAGAGGCACAGACAGGTGGATGTTCCAACAAGAGGCAGAGGTCCTCTGGTCTTAGTTGTCATCCATCTAGATTACCACAGCAGTTCTCTGCACTAGCACCATCAGTGGTTTCATCTGGGAGGCCAGAGCCGAGGGAGTTGATTTGCTATCAGTATTGGAAGCTTGGACATTGCATGGTGGATTGCCCACAGCCGAGGCAATCCCAGGGTTCATGGATTCAGTCATAGGGGAGGGAGTTACAGATTTGTTATGGATGTGGTCAGACGGGACATATTCGTAGGAACTATCCCTAGAGAGAGAGTGCGCCGAGTATAGTGGGCACACCAGAGGGTTCATTTGTGCAGAATTGACAGCAGCATTCTGCTGTTCAGACTTTTCGAGCGACAGATAAGGGAACTTCAATTCAGTCGGTACGGTAGCTGACAGCGCCAGGTTCTGACAGACAAGCCAGAGCGATATTGCCCTGAGTGTATGCTCGCATAGCTCCCAATTCTTCGAGGGCACCGGTCGTGCCTGATGATGCAGCTATGCCTTCAGTGAGCAGAGGTACTTTCTGAGCATATAGGCTTTGGTCTAGTTTCTTTCCTTCATCTGATGGGAGTATGTGATGGATTCCGTGGGTGGTGTGCTATGTTGAGACAGTGGTTGGTGAGGATGTGAGGTTGGGGTGAGTTGTAGATCCCGTGTCTTTGAGATAGTTCGCCGTTGTTTAGGATGCCTGACCTTATTTGACTATATCCTAAGAATGGTTTGGCTGACCATCTCGTATGCCTGTGTTGATTGCGATCGACGCAGTTGCTTCTTCTGACCTTAATTTGAATTTCGGGGACGAAATTCCTTTAAGGGGGATAGAGTTGTGAGATCGTGACCCATTTTCTTTTTTGGCATTTTTTGATGCGTGTTTCTCGTTTTCGGTTTTGTATGTTTATATGCGTTTTAACGCATGTTCGGGCCTAGATATACATACGGGGTTGGTTTCTGGGGCCGTTGGGCATTACGGTGTGAATTTCAAAAATTCAAAAAAAGAATATTTGGAGGCCTATAAATATCTGAAGTTAGATATTTTCAAAATTTCTCAGCTAAGTTTCCTCCTTTTTCTCTCTTCCTTCTCTCTAACTTCTCGGGGGCCTGAAGCTTAGTTTTCAACGTTCCAATAGCGGATCCTTGTTATTGGCATCATGGTCTACACATTTATTCGGACATAATTTCATTTCGGCGAAGCTTAGTTTTGCACGTGGCACGAGGCATCGAGTTTTTAACACAATGAGGTAGGATCCTAGACTCTCATGTCGTAAAAGGGTGCTACATGTAATCGTGCGTGTTTTTACCGTCTTGAGCTGCATGAAAATCAGTTTTGTTCAAAGTTGGGTTTTCGGGTGTCAGGTGTTTCTTTCGAAGTCTTGGTGTTAGGCATAGCATTGATTCGAGGTTTGGAAGTTGAAACCCGTAGCTCGGAGGCAGTTTTTGTGTGGGGTTAGTCGACTGGATCTTGAGTTCAGTCAACTTGATCGTAGGCTTGTGGATTCAGTCGACTAGATCTTGAGGGTCAGTCGACTGTACAATGTGTTTGGGCATTTTTGGCGAGATTCTAGTAGAGTGTTTGGGTCAACTGGATGGGGGTACAGTCGACTGGATTCTGGGCTGGTTATTTTGTGTTTTGGTGGTTGGTTCCTTGGTTTCCAATTAATTTCTAACGGTATTCAGTTGATTGATTATGGGATTAGTCGACTGAAATACTGTTGGATTCTTTTTGGGGTTCGGTTAGTTGTGTTGTGGTTTCGAGGGTCGTGTCGTGACCTCGGGTGTTGGTTTAGGTGTCGTCTTATGGGGAGACATGCATGGTGAGATGAGGGTACGATGCACGGTTAGGTGCGTGGTGTTTGTTCTTCGTTGGGCGCAGGGCGTGTTTGGGCCCGTGGTTCTTTTGGGTAAAGGGTTGTGTTTTTTGTGAAAATCGTGGTTTTAAGGGCGCAAGGCGTGGTTGGTGTCGTCTTATGGGGAGACATGCATGGTGAGATGAGGGTGCGATGCACGGTTAGGTGCGTGGTGTTTGTTCTTCGTTGGGCGCATGGCGTGTTTGGGCCCATGGTTCTTTTGGGTAAAGGGTTGTGTTTTTTGTGAAAATCGTGGTTTTAAGGGTTTGGGGTTGGCTTTTGGGTTAGGTGTGGTTTTGTGGGCTGTTGGTGGTCCATGTGAGTGAATGTCGGGTTATATGGCGGGTGGCATCATGATGTGAAATTATATATGGCTATGTGCATTTATAACTGGTTACGAACGTTTTTAATTCTAGTTTATTTATGTATGGATTATGTAGATGGATTACTTGGCTTTGATATCGTTATGTGTAACGTGATTTTATGCTTTAAAACTCAGAGTTTTATGGGCATGTGTGTGTGGGTTTTGAGGAGTGGATGCATGTAGTGCATGTTGCATGGGTTACAAGTGTAACGTGGGTCGCGTGTGTAGTATGTGACGTGGTTTGTGAAACGTATGTTGATACGTGGTTTTATGCATTTAAACCCTGATTTAGTTACGCATATGTGTATGGAATGGGATAGTTGAACATATAGTTTTGTGTATGTTAACCCTGGTTAACAAGACGTTTGTTGGGGCTAAGGTCCCTCGGCGAGAGGCCGAGAAGGTGCGGTTATTGGGGTTGAGGTCCTTCGGGAGAGAGACTAAAAGGTGCATTGACGGGGCTGCGGTCCCTCGGGTAAAGCCCAAGAATGTACATAAATTGCATGTAATGCATATCGGGACGGACAAACCAATTTTTAAAACTGTATTTACGACCTGTGTGAGTCGTAACACGAGAATCGTTTTCAAGCTCTGGTGAGTCAAAAATGATTTCTATCCTCGCTTTCCCGTTGATTGTGAAAATTGTTTTAATAGCTTGAAAGAGAGTCAAAACTGCACCATATTTTCCTAGTATGTTTAGCTTATATTGCATGTGTTGTCTAGTTTCTGCTGAGCTTTGGCTTACGGTGTGGGATTTGAAATGTTTTTCAGGTACCGATCATGCAAGTTGATCTGGGGTTGCTGGAGAGGCGGAAGATCTGTAGTCCTCCCTTTTTTATTCTTTTTGTATCATGTATGCTTACATTTTTTCGGTGTTGAAACCGTGTAATATAAGCCGTTTGGCAGTTATATACAATACATGTATGTTTTATATTGAGAGTGTATTCTTGGGTTAGGTATTAGGGTTTGGGGCGTGACAACATACAATTCCTATTTACTTCCTCAATTTCTCATTCCAACTCAATGAACACACCAAGCCCCAAATCTCAACTTCCTCCCCATAACTAGGGTTTTTAATTTAAAAGAAGTTTCAACATATATGAATACATATAATTTCAATTAATTCACTTAGTTGCTCAATTTTCACAATTTAACTCAAGAATACCTCAAATCCCAAATTCCTAACTTTCCCAAATAATTAGGGTTTCCAATTCAAACAATTACCAATACAAATCAAACCCAACCTTTTCATAACCCATTCAATCCACCATTTCTTACTCAACACATTTCAAATTTTCAATCCTTAATCCTCCATAGCAATTAGGGTTTTTCCAAAATGGGGGTTCCATATCATTTTACTCAAATAAAAGCAATTAATCACATATCTACCATAGTTATTCGAGATTAGTCGAATATCCTACCATGGTGAGCTGAAACTCAATGCTTTAACACACCCAGAATGCCAAAACTCGTCGAATCAAAAATCTATTTGGTTGAAAATGTTGCTCTTGACACCTAGAACAACTTTTGTTCCTATAAATTTGATCAAATCCAATCCCTTAATCCTCAGATCTTAGAGAGAATGGGGGAAGATGGGAGGGAGAGAGAAAAAAGAGGAGAAACTTGCTTTGGAAGCCTTAGCACATATGCCAAGGCCACTATTGTCACACCTATATCAACCCTTGATAGATCACTCGATCGATCCTGTCCAGAAAGTGAGTATCTTGTTATGAAACGCCCAAACTGACTCGAACTTAATATTTCAACTTGAAAATATGATTTTTTCTTTAATTGTGAAAAATAATATTTATAATATTAACCATCAATCACATTCACACAATTCAACCAAGAAGGAGAAACCACAACAGCCAAATTTTTAATGTGGAAAACCCAAAGAGTAAAAAACCACGGGACCTACCAAGTCCAAGAACCAAGCACTAAAACGAACAGAAACAATACAATCTACAGACTTTATGACCGACTCATCAATCTTCTAGTCCTAAGCTTGTATGCCGAATCCTCGTTGACTGTTCTCCTTTTGATTCCTACTGTAACGACACCTCGTAGCAGCCTTCTCCGGTAGAATCCTCCGTTGAAACTTAGAATGCTATCTAAGCTTTGCTGAATAATCTTTGAAACTTCGGATGCACAAAAACCACCCTTGAATATTCTTGATGCTCAGTATATTCATTTTCCAAAGAGTTGATTTCGTGCACCACTTATGATCTATATAAATAGATCACCCAAAAACAAAGCAGTCAGGTTTAGGAAACCTAAAAACTGCTTGGTCACCGCTCGAGCGATCATGTGGCCAAGATTCACAGCCTGTTCCTGCTTGTACCTTGTGCTTGACTATGTGAAACACAGACTTGGTCTCCTTCTATGATTCCAAACTAGATAGCCAACAGTAGGAAACCTAAATCCATTAAGGATTCTATCCTATCAAAACACAAGGCCTATCAAATCTAGTTTCCTAAACATACACAGATTTCATAAAGCCAGAAAACTTCTTTATAAACCTAGATTTTGCCACAATTAAAAACTACAGAAATTAATCTAAAATAATTTCTTTACAAACTCTCCCTTGGCAAATCTAGGTGAACACAACCTAACACTAGTATAAGGCCAAGTTCTTCTTAATGCTTCCAATCTTTCAAAACAACCACACAAACAATATGAGCACAAAGAGGATTAGAATCATTAAGAACATCTTAAGAAGATAAGCATATTCCAGAATAATACCACCATCCATTTTTTACCATTCATCAAAAACCAACTGTTTTTGTGTCAACTTGCAAAATCAATCAAAAACAAAAAACCAAAAAATCGACTTAACCAATGTTTTTGCTTTTCAAGCCTATCAACATAAAACTGTATCCTGTACCTGTATTTGTCAGATTATATCCAGAATATATCCAAAATGCACTCAACCAAAACATTTCCAAAACACCAAAGTATACCAACCCTATACCAAAATACTCCCCTTCGTGTCACCTAGAGAAGCCTAAAAGAAACCACCACCGAGAGGAAGTCTCTGAAGCAGAAGAAGCAGCTGGTCAAATATAGCATCCAAATGCTGCTGCAGATGGTCAAGACGAGCCTCGAGGCATCCAATCGGGCAACAGCTGAAGACTGGGAAGATTCCCCCTCAGGTGGAGAGGAGGCACTCGAAATGGGATCATCCTCACTGCCCTCAGAGTCGGAGGAATGGCCAGGGGTAGAGGTATGGGTAGCACTTTGTGAAAAAGTGCATTTACTGATAAACTTGGTGATAATCACAGAGTGAATATTCGAAGGAAGACGGAAGGATGGATGAGAGCTAATGAATTTTGTCAAGAAATGACCATAGGGAAGGGTAGCATTTTTTGTTTCCATGTGCGACTTTCTACATGGATATCAGAAAAACCTTGGCAATGTTGATTTTTTCACCTTTAAAAATCATAAACAATTCAAAACCGCGCTCTTTGTTTATGTCCGAGACATGACCCCTAGGGCTAATATTGGCACTGACGATAATATTCAACAAGCGAAAGGTGGGAGTGAGCTCATCTTGATAGATAAGGCCACCAACCCATTCCTAGGGTTTCCCACAAAGAGTAGAGGCTATTTCAGAAAAAGACCAAAGGGGATGGGATGGGATGGGATGAGAGGATAGTCAACGTCACAAGGGATGTTATAACCTATGAAGCCAGCTAGGGTATATTGATCTACAACAAACAAGATACCACAGACATAGGTTTTAAAGTAAAAAAGCTTGGTTTCAACATCAAACATGCTTGAATAAAATTCACGGATGAGGTCGACATAAACTACTCCCTCCACTTGGAGGAGAGAAGTCCACCCTAGGTTCTCAAACAGTTGGGGTATTCCAAGATTGTCAATGTCCGATAAAATAACACGTTTTTCAATTCTAAGAGGACGGGATGAAAATAGATTGAGATACCTCTCCTCTCCTTCAAGGGAACAAAAACGGGTGCTATCAAATGGAGCATAGGAGCGTCCAGCTGCCTTTTTAGTCCGGGGAGGCATGGTCCTGGTTCAACTCTCCTCTCTTTCGAGGGAACGAAAACGGGTGCTATCAAACGGAGCAGAGGAGCGTCCAACTATCTTTTTAGTCCAGGGAGGCATGGTCCTGGTTCAACTGATACAAAAGAAAACATTAGTTTAGTAAGTGTCAAAACACAGGATACAAGAGTAATTGTAGAACCAAAGGCATTTATATGAGTCAAGGACCGAAAGAGTGAAGATAAATATCAAGACATATCCAGAAATCATATTTGAGCAAAGAGAAGTGATCATGGCAATAGGCCTGCTAACCAAGAAATCACTCAACGTTTCCACAAGTGAGAACAATTATCCTGGACCCGAAACATAGTATTTCCATCAAATAAATATGCTTCAACCAGACTCAGCCTGACATTCACAATTGAATATGAATCAAAAAACACAGCTAGACAGACCCTATGGAAGTCACACCAGAATCCAAGAAACTTGTGAACCTAATCTTGATACAAGACCCCTACTAGGACTTAAACCTTTATTTGCACATAAAAAATAGCAAGAAGGGTCGGCAATCATAAGCGCTTTTACTCAGTCGCACAAGAAAGAATGATTAAAACCCTAGCTCAGAGAATACGGAATGCACATTCGCAAACCAACCACAGACCCTAATCCAAATGAAGAAGTTTATATAAACCAAAACAAACAATGATTTTATGAAGGTACCAACCCAACCAAACCAGCATAAGCAAAAACCAAACCCAAATCGATAAGAACAGAGATTGAGTCCTAGGCGAAACCCAAAAAGGATACTTACCAAAGATGAGAAGGTGGAATCGATGTTCGAAATCTTCGAGATTTTGCTTGATGAGAGTGTTTTGAAGCACACACCCTCCGGAATAATGATGCGGCAACGAGGGAAGAGGAGTAGATTTGAAAGAATGCGAAAAGACACTCATAACCCCTGTTTTTATTTTTCTATGTCGCGACAGACCGCTCGAGCGAGGTGAGACCGCTCGAGCAGTGGAGTAAGGTAGGGACACACTAGCTATAGTTCGCTCAAGCGCATGAGAGGCCGCTCGAGCGATGAAAAAGCATTGAAAAATAGTCTGAAGCCAGGCTGAGAATTGTAAAGGCATAAATTTACACTGGCATATTTTTTGTGACAACAAAAAAATAATAAAAGAGTAGTAACTCAAACCAACATAATAATCCAGTGTCGAAACCTGAAAAAATAAAATCGCAAAATCATGTCGATGAGAGCTTAATGAGATGAGCTTTAAAGCTTGGTAACATAGTTTCACATGGTCAGCAATAAATATGAATGATCAATATACACTTGACACAGCTGAAGTATGGTCAAATCACACAATTTGAAGTCAACCCAAGTAAATTTTCAATGTATGTCTGTTAAAGAAGTATGGATGCTCCCCCTCACAAAGAACTAGATATTTAAGAAATGTTTAAGCTATTTTATGGCGGTTTTCACACTATAACGAACGAAAAAGCAAGGTTCGTATAGGTAGCTATTTCTAGATAGCATTGAAGCATAGATCCATATATGGTGGCTAACACACTAACGTTAATGAAAAAGCAAGGTTTAGATAGGTAGCCATTTCCATTTGCACAATAAAATGTAGCTTAACCAGCGACTTTCACACTAGAACAAACAAAAAAGAAAGGCTTGTCTAGGTAGCCATTTCTGATGCAAAGTTTAAAAACACAATTTAGAGTGAGAGGAGAGCAGTGGAAAGATAATCAGATGGGGGTGGTTGTAGACATCAACATCAACAAAGGGTTTTTTACTATAAAGGTCAATCAAAAAGCATTTTTCGACCAGAAATCAGTTTATGTTACATGTATATTCAACTATACATATCATAATCATATCCCAGAAAACATAGTTTCAAGTTTAGGAACTTGATCTTGTGCAACTTTCAGACAGGGATTCTCCAGACAGAATTTTTTAATATTTTAGACAAGGTTATTTTGTATGAATGAATTAGAAGACCCTTTTTTTAAACCTAAAATGCCAATCCCAATTGATTTTCTCATAAATTCAAAGCGAATTGCTTCAAGAGGTTTTGTGAACAAATCTGCCAATTGTCTTTCAGTGTCAATGTGTTCAAGGGTAATGATGCTATCCTCAACTAACTGATGGATGAAATGGTCCCTTATATCTATGTAAAAAAGTTCTAGAGTGTTGAACTGGATTTTTGAAAATATTAATAGCACTCGTGTTATCACAGTAAAGTATAACAGACTCTTGATCTAGACCATAGTCAAATAGCATTTGTTTCATCCATAGTAGCTGAGTACATTAACTACCAGCAGCTATGTACTCAGCCTCAGCAGTAGACAAAGAAATATCATTTTGTTTCTTACTATGCCATGACACTAAATTGTTACCGATGTAGAAATACCCTCCTGATGTGCTTTTTCTGTCATCTGCACATCCTGCCCAGTCAGCGTTAGAAAAACCTGCAAAATTTGAGTTAGTGTCTTTGGAGAACCAAATACCAAACTCAACAGTAGAATTCACATATCGGATAATCCTTTTAACAGCAGTTAAATGTGATTCCTTTATATTAGACTGATATCTTACGCAAATTCCTACACTGAAGGCAATATCAGGTCCACTAGCTGTGAGATACAGTAGACTCCCTATCATGCTTTTGAACATGGTTTGATTAACATTTTCACCATTTTCATCTTTTGACAATTTTACATATGTACCCATAGGGGTTCGAATGGATTTGGTAGACTCAAGTTTAAATCTCTTAACTAGGTTTTTAGCATATTTTGACTGTGAGATAAAAATCCCTTCGTCAGACTGTTTTATCTGTAAACCTAGAAAGTAGTTAAGTTCTCCTACCATACTCATTTCGAATTCCATTTGTATACATTCTAAGAATAAACGAACAAGTGATTCACATGTGGATCCAAATACAATATCATCAACATAAATTTGTGCAACCAGTATATTGCCCTTGTCCCTTTTTATGAACAGCGTCTTATCCACATTTCCTCTGGCAAAATCATGATTTACTAGAAAGGTGGTTAGACGTTCATACCAGGCTCGGGGGGCTTGTTTTAGACCATACAGAGCTCTATTGAGCTTATAAACGTGATTGGGATAATATGGATCCTGAAAACCTTTAAGCTGTTCAACATAGGCAACTTCTTTTAGTCGACCATTTAGAAAAGCACTTTTTACATCGATTTGGTACAGTTTGAAATTTAGAAAACAGGAAACAGCAAGCAGAATACGAATTGATTCTAATCTAGCCATAGGGGCTTTCATCAAAGTTAATTCCTTCTACTTGTGTGTATTCTTGTGCTATTAATATAGCCTTATTTCTTATGACAGTCCCTTGTTTATCAAACTTATTTTTGAAGATCCACTTTGTCCCAATAACATTAACGTTTTCAGGTCTAGGCACAAGTTCCCAAACATCATTTCTGACAAATTATTCGAGTTCCTCATGCATAGCATTCACCCAATAATCGTCAGTTAGAGCCTTCTTAACATGTTTTGGTTCAATTATAGAGACATAGCACAGATAACTTACCTGACTTACCTGATCACACATTTGTCGGCGAGTCGTTATAGGTTTAGTTACCTCTCCAATCACCTGATCCAGTGGGTGATTTAGCTTCACACGCGAGGATGGTTCCAAAACTACTTGCTCTTCAGGACTTGTTCTCTCTTCAGAATTTTCATCCACCGATTGTTTTGGAGAAACTGGTTGAACTGTATCTTCAAGAATCTGAGAATTTGTCTGATCTGCTTCTGATGTCATTGTCTCTTCAATTGTTCCTGTATCATCAACAACTACATTAGCAGATTCCATGACATTAGAAGTATGTAGATTGTAAACTCTAAATGCTCTACTATTTAATGAATAACCAAGAAATATTCCATCATCACTTCTGGAGTTTAATTTACCCAATTGTTCTTGATCTTTTAAGATATAACATTTGCTTTAAATATTTAATATTAGGTTTCCTACCTTTCCACAACTCATAGGCAGTTTGTTTGGTACCAGGTCGTAAATACACGCGATTGATGACATAACATGCGGTATTTACTGCCTCAGCCCAAAACTTTGGAGGAAGATTTTTACCATGAAGCATTGCTTTAGCCATCTCCTGTACTATTCTGTGTTTCCGCCCCCCTACACCATTCTGTTGTGGTGTTTTAGGTGCAGAAAATTCATGTTGAATTCCCTGTTTGTCACAAATGATTGAGAATTATGAATTCTCAAATTCCTTATCATGGTCAAATCTTATCTCAGAGATATGCTTATTGTTCCCTTGCTGTTTATTATTCAACCGAAGACAGAGAGATTTAAAAACAGAAAAGGTGTCATATTTTTCACGCAAAAAATTTACCCAGGTAAATCTAGAAAAGTCATCCACAACAAGAAATATTTATTTCTTACCACCTGTACTCTCTGTTCTTGTAGGACTCATTAGATCCATATGCAATAACTGTAGAGGATATTGAGTAGCAAGTTGATTTATTTTCTTGTGAGGGACTTTAATTTGTTTATCTAGTTGACAAGGTCCACAAACAACTTTGGTGTTATTGCTCAACTTGAGAATACCTTTGACCAACTTAGAATTAGCAAGCCTGGTAAGATCCTTATAATTAATATGACCCAGCTGATGGTGCCACAATTTTGTTTGGTCTATTTTAGTGGAATGACATATTTGATTGGTTTTTGGCAAAATTTCATAGTAGTTATCAAAGGTTCGAACACCATGAATAACAGTTTTTCCCTTTTTATTCAAAATCAGACATTCAGTTTTAGTAAAATGAACTTCATGGTGTGTGTCACACATCTGACTAATACTAAGTAAATTTACTTTTAGTCCGTCAACAAAAAGAACATTGTCTAATTTGGGTAGCCCTAAAGACTGAATGGATCCTCTCCCAATGATCTTGAATGAGTTGCCATCCCCAAATGTGACAAGTCCTCCATCATATGGATCAATTTTAGAGAATAAGAACTTATCACCAGACATATGACGGGAACATCCACTGTCCAAATACCACATGAAAGAATTTTAAACTTTTAAGACAGTGTGAACAATATTGCATTTCAAATTAGATTTTCTAACCCAGATGGCACGAGTTTTGAGAAAAGGTTTATTTTGAAAACTGGGTTTTTGAAACAAATAGGGTTCCTGCCAGTTGTCCGCTCGAGTGGTCAGGTTGGCCACTCGAGTGCTCGACTGCCAGTTAACTTTTTCACCCCTCTGCCAGTTGACCGCTCGAGCGCTCACTTGGACGAGGCTTTTGTTCTGTAGCTGTCTGATTTGATCATATAATTTTCCTGATTTTCTTTCATGCTGATAAGTTGACAGAGATTTTATTTTTCTACAAAAAGGTCTAATGTGTCCAAGAATACCGCAAAAATGACATGTGGGAACAAATTTTTGAAAAACAGTAGGATTAGGTAGATTTCTTGGATCAGAATTTCCCGACAATTCAATTCTAATTAAGTTAGATTTTCCCAAACTCTTCTCCTTACCTGTCGGCATGCTGTTGGCTTTAACAAAGTTGATTTTACCTGAATTTTTTGATTGAGACGTACTTACCACGTATCCTAAACCAGTTCAATCTGTTGCTGCTTTTTGTATGCTCATAATCTCATCCAAACTCAGTGAACCTGCATTCAATTTCTTTAGAGTGATGTTAGTAGTTGCTAATTCTGATTATAAGATTTGCACTCTTTCATTACTAGCTTCAAACATAGACTTGAACTTAACAGAATCTTGTAATTCCAACTCGAGTTTAGAAACATTTGATTTAAGCAAATCACAAGATTTAATGAGTTCATTCCTCTGTTTGTCAGAACTAACTAGTTTCTCAGTCATTTTGATTTTAAAGGTTTTTAGCTGAGAAATTAAAGATAATTGAGACTCAGTTAGTTCAGACTTTAGACTAGTATTTTCTTTTTTCATTATTTTAACCTTCAGTGTCAGCTTAGTGATAACTTTTTTCGTTTTGTAGCTTCTCTATGAAGTTTATCATAAGCCCACTGAAGATCTTTTTCATTCTCCTCATCCGATTCAAAGCCTGAACCAGAATCACTGTGAGAAACATGCGAATCATGATCAGATAATTCAGACTTACCTGACCCTGTGGAAGCAGAAAAGGCAATGAACTTGCCATCATCATTCTCAGATTCTGACTCGTTTCTACCATCAGATGATTCAATCTCATCATCCCATATCACAATAAACACTTTTTCTTTCCTTTTCTGTTTATTTGGACAGTTCTGTGCAATATGTCCATACCCTTGACATTCAAAGTACTGTATACCTTGGTTCTGAACTTTTTCTTTTTTCTTTTCAAATTTCACCACATTCTTACTTTTGTCACCAAACTGACCAGATTTTGACTTGAGGTTAGGTTTTTTATTCAAAACATATTTTCTCAATTTTTTAACAATAAAAGCCATAACTTCTAGATCTATATATGTTTCATCATCAGAAGAATCTAACTCAACCTTTGAAGTTTTTAAAGCAACGCTTTTTGATTTTTTAGGTTGACATAGAGTAGATTTAAAAGTCTGAAGATTTCCAACCAATTGTTTTACTCTAAGAGAATCAATATCTTTGTTTTCTTCAATAGCAGTAACTTTTGGTTGAAAACGTTCAGGTAGTGACAGTAAGATCTTCCTAACAATACGAGATTTTAAAATTTTTTCACCAAGAATAAAACTTGGAATTTACGATGTCACTCAACTTTGCATAAAATTCATCAAATGTCTCATGATCTTCCATATGAAGAGTTTCAAAATTTGTGGTAAGCATTTGAAGTTTAGAAATTTTAACAGTTGATGTGCCCTCGTGTGTGGTTTCAAGAATATTCCATGTTTCTTTAGTGATTTCACACGTGCAGATACGTCTAAATTCTTCAGGTGTGACACCGTTAAAAATAGCATTGATAACCTTGCTATTCCAGCCTGCTTCTTCAAAATCTTTTTTCTCCCATTGTTCAAAGGGTTTTAAAATAGTTTGAGAACCAGATTTAACAGTATATGGGGTATAACCAATAACAACAGACATCCATATCCTCTCGTCAATAGATTTATGAAACGCCCTCATAAGAGCTTTCCAGTAGGAATAGTTTTCTCCATCTAATAATGGGGGTCGAACAATTGAGTTTTCTTCTCTAGGAAATTCCTTGTATATGATTGATTTGGATCGAGAACTTTTTAGAAGAAAAAGAACCCGTTCTGATACCAATTGAAAATATGATTTTTCCTTTAATTGTGAAAAATAATATTTATAATATTAACCATCAATCACATTCACACAATTCAACCAAGAAGGAGAAACCACAACAACCAGATTTCTAACGTGGAAAACTCAAAGGGTAAACAATCACGGGACTTACCAAGTCCAAGAACCAAGCACTAAAACGAACAGAAACAATACAACTCCGACTCATCAATCTTCTAGATCTAAGCTAGTATGCTGAATCCTCATTAACTGTTTGATTCCTACTGCAACGACACCTCGTAGTAGCCTTCTCTGGCAGAATCCTCCATCGGAACTTAGAACGCCATCTAAGCTTTGTTGAATAATCTTCGAAACTTCGGATGCACAAAAACCACCCTTGAATATTCTTGATGCTCAGTATATTAATTTTCCCAAGAGTTGATTTCATGCACCACTTATGATCTATATAAATAGATCACCCAAAAACAAAGCAGTCAGGTTTAGGAAACCTTAAAACTGCCTGGTCACCGCTCGAGCGGATGAATCACCGCTCGAGCGGTCATGTGGCCGAGACTCACAGCTTGTCCCTACTTTACCTACTTGTACCTTATGCTTGACTATGTGAAACACAGTCTTGGTCTCCTGGTATGGTTCCAAACTAGATAACCAACAATAGGAAACCTAAATCCATTAAGGATTCTATCCTATCAAAAAACAAGGCCTATAAAATCTAGTTTCCTAAACATACACAGATTTCATAAAGCCAGAAAACTTCTTTATAAACCTAGATTTTGCCACAATTAAAAACTACAGAAATTAATCTAAAATAATTTCTTTACACAACTTAATACTAATTTAAAATTTTCATATTCGAAAATTATCAAAATTTAAAATTATCCCCGAATCAAAGTTCTTGGGCATCTGCACACATATGCGGGTTTAACAAAGCTTATTAAAAGCTATCGGATCTACTGGCCACGCATAAATAACAAGCATAAAGGCTCAAATTGAATACCACATAGGTAGACCATCGTGTGAATATTTAATTACAAAAATTTAGAACGGGACAGGGTCTCACAACCTTTTCCTCTCAGAGAATTTCGTCCCCGAAATTCAATACACATCTAGTTACAAACAACTTCGAGTAGGCAACATCTCTGGTTGCCTCACGCACTAGGTCAGGACCTAAACGGTAGCCTCCCCCATATTAACCAAACAAATCGGTGACCCACAAGATTAACCACAAAAAGCCTCGAAAGGCACCATATTACCATTTAACTAATAATCGTTATAGTAAGCAAACTCCGCCAAAAAGGAAGTGATCTTCCCGTGATCCACAGAAGTCTAACATACAAGCACGCAACATGTCTTCCAAGGTCAGAATCGTATGTTCGAATTAGCTATCGATCTGGAGATGGAAAGCAATGCTGAAAGGAAATTTCGTTCCCCCAAAGTTAATTGGAAACTTTGCCAAAAACACGTAGTAAATCGAGGGTCTCGGTCAGAAGCAAAGGATACTGGAACTCCATGAAGTCACGCAGTCTCACCAACATATAATCTGTTGAACTCATTCACTAAATCAGTTATTCGAACAGGAAGGAAGTGCGAAGATCTAGTCAATCCGTCAGCCATATCCCAAACAGCATCATGTCCCTTCGATCTCGAAAATTTTGACATAAAGTTCTTCCCTTAGCATCCTCCTTATTCGTAACGCAGTCACATAACATCTAAGTCTCACTTTCTAACTACTGGGCATCAATAACATAACTAGGAATGGCAGGTCGCGACACCATCGTAAACTACATAGTGCACTCCTTGGTCTCGCCGAGATGAAAATCAAATCATCCGACTTCCCCACACATGTTCCACTTTCGTATAGCCACCCGGGCTAAAGAACTAAGAGACTTCTGATTAAAAGCATCGGTCGCCACATTGGCCTTTTCCGAATGACACCACAAATCACAATCGTAGTCCTCCATGTACTTCATCCTTCTTGGCAAATAAGGCCAGAACTCCCCATGGTGACGTACTCGGGCGTATGAAGGCCTTAGCTAACAATTCTTGAAGTTATACCCTCTACTCTTGCAACTTTGCCAACACAAAACGATATGGCGATATATAAAAAAAAGCCCCATCCCCAGACTAAAATCACTAGCGAATTCAATCTCTCGTCACGGCGGTAACTCAAACAAATCGTCGGGGAAAACATTAGAAAGCTCACACACTATGAAAAGAGTTCTCCTCGGTAAACTCAACCTCACTCATCAAATGGGTAGACAAAAGAGAGCAAAGGCTCTCACGACTCCACAAACAGTGAAGTTTAGGTATCAAACCATCGTTTTGTTTCCCCCACAAAAGAAAAACCGCCACCCTCAGGTGTATAAAAGAACACACGACACTGATATCCATCGATACTCGCATGAAAGGTCATCAACCAATCTATCCCCAGGATAACGTTACATTACAGGTGGTCATAACAAGCACGATAAAGTCTAACACTAGACGAGTATCTTGTTATGAAACACCCAAATTGACCCGAACTTAATATTTCAACTTAATATTAATCTAAAATCTTCATATTCAAAAATTATCAAAATTCAAAATTATCCCTGAATCAAAGTTCTCGGGCCTCCACACACACAGACGAGTCTAACAATTCTTATTAAAAGCCACCAGGCCCACAGGCCACGCATAAATAACAAGCATAAAAGCTCAAAATGAATACCACATAGGTAGACTATCGTGTGAACATTTAATTACAAAAATTTAGAATGGGACTGAGTGTCGCATTATTATTGAATGATTTTTTCTTCATAAATATTAAAATTTGTAGGTTGGACTGTGGTAAAATAGTCTGCCACAGCATATGCCAATATGCGTTGAATGAGCTAGTGGAAGGTGTTTTCTCAATAGAGTCATGTCACAAACTATGAGCGAATATCATACACGAATTTTTGAGCGATCCTCACCGTTCACGGAACAAGACATCTGATAAGACTGGTAATGCACTGGAGAAAATCAAACAAGTGAAGTGAATTCCCGACAACAATCTAGTATAGTGTCATTCTGAAGTTTGTGCAGCAAATCGGACATATACTTGATTTCATTTTTATTTGAAATAGTGAATTTTGTAATGTTGTTATTTGAGCATTGAAGAACTCCTTGTGTAATTGTCAAGTAGGAGTTTGGTTTATTCCGTTAAGGACTATCCTTTATGTGGTTGCTTGGTTTCTATAAAATTCATAGTCTAAATTTTGTTTGTTTTGTTGGTTAGTGGATTTAGAAACTGAATAATTCAGGTTTATTTGGAACCCAGTGGTGGTTTTCTTGCCTTTCTATAGTTGCTCAGTTCTATCCCTTAGTGGAAGAGAAATTTTGTTGTGTTTTTATCCCTTCTTGCCTTTGTTTTCATGGTCAACGAGGTCATTCCAATTGTTGACAGGACCATCTTAGGGGTTCATGAAGTTGTCTAATTAAGTTCGGGTAATGGATTATTCAGCCACAAGTTCTCATTTAGCAATTTATTTAGGGATAAATTCCATTTTGAAAGTAGTTTTGTTATAAGTTCCATTTTAATATATTGTTCCAAAATTACCCTCTAACAAAGAGCCAAGCGAGCAAAGAAATAATATAAAAACTACACAAACATCAGCAACAAAATTGGCTACCAAACTGGAAATTCATCTAATTTTTGCAAAAAAATTCTCAATTTTTTGCATGATTAAATAGAAACCAAATGAGATTATGAGATCTGCTGTAAAATTAGAAACAAAACTGAATTTATGCAAATGTTCCATGGTATCATATTCATGTAAATGCAGAAAATGAAAATGCTTACATCCTTAATAGGTCTCATTCCCATGTCTCTTTTTTAATAGGTCACATTCTATGGTATCATGTTCATATAAATGCAGAAAATGAGAATGCTTGTATCCTAATAGGTCTCATTTCTCATATGCCCCATTTTTAATACGTCTCATTTGTCACTCTTTTTTATTAGTCTCAGTGTATGCGTATTTTCCCCAATACTCATATGCTAACTTCTTCTCACTCATGTGAATTGATGCAATGTTCCATGGCATCATCTTCATGCATGTAATGCAGAAAATGATAATGTTTGCATTTTTCATAATTCTCATTTCTCATATATCTCATTTCTCATTGCCTATGCAAATTTTCAAAATTTTTGTTGTATTAAATTCTTGCTATTGTTACAAAAATGAGAACAGTTTCAATTTTTGACTTACAGCAAAAAGATGATAAAAGAAAACTGAGAACATAGTATGAAAATACTAGGACAATAAAAATTCTCACCACGCAAATTTGATAAACAAATTGCGAACATGGTATAAACTACTTTAAATTGGAAAAATCTCATTTTCTATGGTAGATGCCTAAAACACACAATTGCAGTAAATTAGGAAAAAAATTGATGCCATGTTGCATGGATTCATATTCGTTGGATGCAGACAATGAGAACGCTAACATGGTTCTTATGGCTCATTTATCATTGTTTTTAATTTGTCTAATTTCTGAAAAAGTTTCAGGATTTTTTTTGTTTTTTTGTAGAAAATTGTTTGCTATTGTTGCACAAAATGCTAAACAACTCAGTTTTTTCATAGTTCTTTTTGATGGCATCATTCACATGTGATCTAAGGATATCATTTTAATATGTATTGTAAAAAATTATCATTCTTCACATAAACAAATTCAAACTTGCACTCGATAGCATACTTGCATAAAACAGTATAAAACTAATGTACACCACCTTCAAAATTTTACCCAACAGTCCAAATGCACCTCGCCTAAGGTGCACAAATAAGCACCTTCTCTGGATGAGAAACGAACGATGGCATGATTTATGTGCTTATGTCATACTCTAACCTCCATTCCGTCTGTGCACCCTCTAAACTGATATTATCAACAACACGAATACAATATTCATATCCCATGTCATGGCCATCTTCTACACTATTACCATCATGCAATACAACATGTACTTGTTCACAATCCTTTGAAGTTAGCAACAAAAACGTTATTTTTTGATCTTCTTCATTATCCAACAAGCAATTGGAGTACCGCAGGAATGAATAGCTCATTGTCATCGAACCCACATCAATGCTATTCCATTTTCGATGCAAAAAACATACCAACATATCATACATCCAACTCTTACATACGCGAATTCCAGCAATAGCACCATTGTATTTGCACGCCATAATTATGTGTGTCCATCACTCCTTTGGCCAACTGAAATCTGCACATCAAAACCACAATATCAAACAATGAATGACAATAAAAATTAGAATTTACATATTATAAAAAAATTAAAAATAATGTAGAAATTGCATGCAAAAAGTGAGACTATGGATGTTATCATTTTCAATGATACCATTAAATAATTCTTACAAATGGTGCCATTTACAAGTTTATACCATTACACCATGTCTCAATGGCACCATTGCATCATGCAATCAATCATAACAAAAATGAAACAAGTAGCCCAAATTGTAATTCTTATTTTCTATATTTTAGAAGTTTTCATTTTATGCCTCTGCTCCAAAAGATGCAATATAACAACGTAGTAAAACTTGAACAACTTCTCATTTCCTGCAGTAATCTAAAAATCAGAACCCTAAAAACCCTAAAAATCTGTTGCCTGAATGCCTGTTGGTATTAATTGGTTCTGTTCTGTTGCCTGTT
>JAULJZ010163331.1:0-26268 GCA_032270985.1 Heliamphora pulchella | reverse complement strand
CCTTAAGAACAAGGATACTCATTAGGTGTCAACCCAAAGTCTAAATTAAAGCTAGTGACGAACCCATGGTGCCTAAATCTCATTTTTCAAATAAACAATCTTCAATTTCATTTCAATTATGGCAACCAGGGATGTCCTAGACCCACAACCACAGTATTACGATTTTCGTATCACCCAACCCAATTTAAAAGATACAAAATGACTCCGATAATCCAAGATGCAACATGTGAATGTTTATGGTGTGCAACATGTTTCTTGTGTGCAGTTTATCGTGGCATGGCGTATAAACATTGTAGGTAACATGGTACAACTTGATAAAGCATTACGTACAAGCATATGAAGCATGACCACAATTTAAGCAACATAGATTCGAACCATCGGCATGAGTTCGTCTTACTAAAAGCATCATTTTTATACACTAGTTACTTACAAAGTTCATATAAGGTTCACACACTCAAGTCTCATAAGCAACACACCATTCAAACACTTAGCCAATTTTAGGTTCAAGTTTTAATTGCTAGTTTTAAGGTTATAATAGTGTTTCGAAGCACTTAGACATTGATTTACTTTCTGAAATTTTAACACCAATTAGATAAAAGTATTTTCTATAACTTTTGCATTTTTCAATAAGGTCAGTTCCTAAAGTAAAAAGGTCATTTATTTTACTTAAGTAAAAACGATTCAGCAGTTTACAGAGAAATATATAGGAATTGAGCCTCGATTGGCTACCGTTTTAGGACCTCTATTCAAGGGCTATGGCTCTGATGTTTGGTGGAGTTCTAGTTTAAGATGTCCCCTAAAAGTTTCATGTTTTGAGCTAAAGCATGTTATTTGTAAAAAGTTTGAGATTTTGTCCAATTTATAAAGAGGGTTCAATCAGCCTAAAAAGGGTCTGCAGATTGTGTTTTTAACAGAGAATATTTAAAACCTTTGGGGAATCTTCCGAATGTATTTTGGGCTGATTGTTGCTCAGTAACTAGTTTGATATGTTAGATAGAAAGTTCATAGTTACCACTTCTGTATTTGGCTTCAAAAGATTTAGGTTTTAAGTCTCACAAAAAGGTGTGATAGAGAGGTTTGTCAGTCTCTAAACCGTAACAGAGACTTTGGGAATTGTTTTGACCCATCCAAACTTCATATGTTTGGCTCATTTTTGTGGGATAGAAAGATAAATGTATCCTCTACAAGTTATATGTTTTTATCTAAGCTCGGTTCTCATTCTAACTTAAGGTTTTTTGGTCTGCAACTCAGAGTGGTCAAGATATGACACTCTTTAGCAAAAATGAGATATCTGGAGTTTCACCCAATGAAATTACTTCAAACCAATTTTTTTAGGAAAGTTAACTCAAAAATCTAGATCTGGACACAAAAATAACTTTAAGACCATTTTTCTAAATTTAGTTATGATTATTTAAAGTAGTTAACAGAAAGTGAGTAAGTCTAGAAAATCAGTCTACTTAGGGTTTTGGTTTCTTAGCTTATGTTGTATACAATTTTTACATATTTTCTTTGCATGCATGTTACAAGCTCACATAACCCAAAACTCCAAAACATGTTTAGGCCATAAAACGCAAATATACACACATGCAAATACATACAAAGCTTACTCATACATAAACAGTTCCTAAATCACTCCTACGACGCCTTTTTGACACATTCTTTGTTTTATTTTGTTAGGGTTTATTATAGAGATGGAATGAGGGGTATCTTAGGGGAGAATATCAGAAGGCTTAAGAGAGTTTCTTACCTTATTTGAAGCTCAAAATGTTAAAGAGGAGTGGGACTTAACTTTAATGCTCACACCTTGAACTCTTTAGCATCTCCTTCCTTCCTTCCTTCTTTCTTCTTCTTCCCTTGAGAACACATAACAAAATTTTGGGAAACTCTCTCTCTCACCTCTCAGCCGAATGTATTTGAAGGTGAAGGGTGTTTGGCTTGATGGTTTTTATAGAAAATGATAAGTGAGACTTAATTATTATGTGTAAGAAAAATTTTGAATTTTCTAATTCTCCATTTGATGCATGGGGTGGTGGCCTCATTTTGAGAAATGCATATCTGAAATTTTGCAGGTGGGAAAGCCAGCAGGGGTCTGTTTGGGCAGACCAAAAGCTGAATTTGCATTAAATTAGGGTTTTAAAATGTATTTTGTTGCATTTTTGTGTATTTAAATGCATAAAATATTAATTTTGTGTACCTAAACCTACTAAAACCTATTATATTAATATATTTATAATTAATTTAGTCTTCCCATGATTTATCATAATTTTGATAGCAATTAAACAAATAAGTGTAGTCTTTTAAGTTAAATTAAGCTATTTTGACTAGAATTGACTTTTAAACTTATTTATTGTGTAGAGATTTTAAATAATTATTTGTTTGATTTTGTTGAGTTATATTATTATATTATTATATATTTTACTTGTATAAAAACTATTGGGTCAAAATAATGCTTAACTTATACATCTTTTTCTCAATTTTAAGCTTAAAAGGGCAAAAAGTGACTTTTTGGGGCACATACTCCTAGGTGGCCGGCCATGCAAGGGTATTTTAGTCATTTTTATTGTTATTTTATATTTTATTAATTAATTGTGTATAAATATCTAATTTTGGGTGTCCATGTGTCAATTTTTAAATTTTTAGGACTTTTTGCTATACTAGGGGCAAAATGGTTATTTTACCATATTTATGAGAATTTCTAATTTTTAATTTAATATTTTATGTTATTTACTTAATTTAAGCTATTCCGATACTTTTCTAAGTGTTAGGGTTTTGTCTATGAGTATTTGGTCTTTTTGGGATTTTTTGGTCAAATTTGTGTTTTCGGGCTTATTAGGGTTTCCATTATTTATGTAGGGACCTAGGTTCTTATTACCTATCCGTTGCTAATACTAGGGTTTGGGCTAGATCGTTCCACGGGTAGTTATAGTCCAGGCTGTTACAACTACAATCCAGGCCGAGTTGTTACAGTCTAGGTGGTTACTATTAGAGTTTGGACCGGGGTGTTACAATCTACCCCTTTAAACAAATTTCATCCTCGAAATTTCACGCGAAAGGTTGTAGATGATTACTTGCATCTCTTCTTTTCAAAGTTGTGTCCTTGAGTTGCTCGTTATTGAGGGTATGGACAAGATCGGATTTATACGTTCAACATTTTGGGGAAAACGGTTGCTTAATCTTACTAATTTCTTAAACCGATCACTACGAAATTCTCAATAATCACATAGCATACTTATGGTGTGAGAATTGTTTATATAGTGCTAACCTATAAGTCTTTGTCTTTTAAGTGCACTCTTTCCTTATTTGCCTACTAAGGGTATCCTAAACTCGAGGCGTGTCGCTTGTTTTTCACTTCCCTACTGTCAGTATGAATCCTTTGCTTCCCGAATTGTTGGATGTGCGGGTCCACTATAAACTAGTCTGGGAAAGTCTAAACTTTGTCACATAGTAATGTCATGAGTCCTCTGGTTCTGATGCTGCCCACGGTTTCCCGGTCGGTTCTACGTCGGACGCCATCCTAAAGAAAAATAGGAAAAACCCTATGGTAAAAATTTTTAAGTTGTTAAAATTATACGTGATAACTTAATAGTACAGACACTCTACAGAGTTTTCTACGCTACAGAACTCGCGATCTCCCATTTCTCAAGGCCTAAAGGTTCACTAAACCAAAGCTCTGATACCAACTGTAACACCCCGTTCCCCGGGTATTTCAGAACATGTGTAACTATAAATAAGGGGCATATTCTAGCCGAATGTTCATAAATACATAAGATAACTATTACATCATTAACGGTTCAAAGATTGTTTAAAATACTTAATAAGTACAGTCATCCAGAAAGCTTAACAAAAGTTACATTATGTCCGTAGAAAACTGAAAAAAGATCAAAAAGAGACGTCCTACGTCTTCACACTGCGTCGTTGGGGTCGACCTGCTCCTGCCACTTTTCCTCTTCTGCAAATTCTTCCCCTTCATTGAACCCGCCTTCCTCAAAGGATCCTTCTTTGTTACTTGTTGCATAAATGCCATGAGCCGAAACCCAGAAATAAATTCCCTAAACCGTCTAACAAACTCGCGACAAGATATTCCACAATACATATCGTGTAGCACCCAATGCGAAGTTACAGGCAACTCATCATTTTAAACAGGATGAGCAATAAAACGAGTGTGTGATGCAAATGAATGCAATGCAGATGCCCAACCCAGGGTACTTCCAAAACAGTGTCATGAATTTCACGCCGGGAATTACAGAGTAGACTTGATGGCTCTTGATCACCAAACTTATCCTCGCCTCGTTGCGAATAGTAAATTTTCATTGCCGAGCTTTATGCCACTACTGTTTTACTCAATGGCAACGATGTAGGGACCGGCCTTTATCCAATTTTACCCATCATTATTTCAGGTCGACCAGTCCCACCTTAAGAACAAAGTTACTCATTAGGTGTCAACTTAAAGTCTAAATTAAAGCTAGTGACGAACCCATGGTGCCTAAACCTCTTTTTTCAAAAAAACAATCTCTAATTTTATTTCAATTATGGCAACCAGAGATGTCCTAGACCCACAACCACAGTGTTACGATTTTCATATCACCCAACCCAATTTGAAAGATACGAAAGGACTCCGATAATCAAAGACGCAACATGTGAATGTTTATGGTGTGCAACAAGTTTCTTGTGTGCAGTTTATCATGGCATGGCGTATAAACATTGTAGGGCACATGGTACAACTTGATAAAGCATTAAGTACAAGCTTATGAAGCATGACCGTAATTTAAGCAACATAGTTTCGAACCATCGGCATGAGTTCGTTTTATTAAAAGTATCATTTTTATACACTAGTTACTTACAAAGTTCATATAAGGTTCACACACTCAAGTCTTATAAGCAACACATCATTCAAACACTTAGCCAATTTTAGGTTCAAGTTTTAATTGCTAATTTTAAGGTTTTGATTGTGTTTCGAAGCACTTAGACATTGATTTAGTTTCTAAAATTTTAACACCAATTAGATAAAAATATTTTCTATAACTTTTGCATTTTTCAATAAGGTCAGTTCCCAAAGTAAAAAGGTCATTTATTTTATTTTAGTTAAAACGGTTCAGCAGTTTACAGAGAAATACATAGAAATTGAGCCTCTGTTGGCTACTGTTTTAGGGCATCAATTCAAGAGTATGGCTCTGATGTTTAGTGGGGTTCTAGTTTAAGATGTCCCCTACAACTTTCATATTTTGAGTTAAGGCATGTTATTTGTAAAAAGTTTGAGATTTTGGCCAATTTATAAAGATGGTTCAATCAGCCTAAAAAGGGTTTGCAGAGTGTGTTTTTAACAGTAAATATTTAAAACCTTTGAGGTATCATCCGAGAGTATTTTCAGCTGAATTTGGCTCACTAACGCGTCTGATATGTTAGCTACAAAGTTCATGTTCACCACTTTTGTATTTGGCTTCAAAAAATTAAGGTTTTAAGTCTCACAAAAAGGTGTGACAGAGAGGTCTGTCAATCACTAAACCCTAACAGAGAATTTGGGAAGTGTTTTGACCCATCAAGACTTCATATTTTTGGCTCTTTTTTGGTGGACAGAAAGATAAATGTATTCTCTACAAGTTTTATGTTTTGATCTTAGCTCGGTTCCCATTCTAGCTTAAGATTTTTAGGTCTGCAACTCAGAGTTGACAAGATCTGGCACTCTTTAGCAAAAATGAGATATCTGGAGTTCCACCCAACGAAATTACTTCAAACCAATTTTTGTAGGAAAGATAACTAAAAAATATAGATCTTGACACAAAAATCACTTTAATACCATTTTTATACATTTAGTTATGATTATTTAAAGTAGGTAGCAGAAAGTGAGTAAGTCCAGAAAATCAGTCTACTTAGGGTTTTGGTTGCTTAGCTTATGTTATGTACAATTTTTTACATATTTTCTTTACATGCATGTTACAAGCTCACATAACCCAAAACTCCAGAACATGTTTAGGCCATAAAACTCAAAGATACACACATGCAAATACATACAAAGTTTACTCATACATAAACAGTTCCTAAATCACTCATACGACGCCTTTTTGACTCATTCTTTGTTTTATTTTGTTAGGGTTTATTATAGAGATGGAATGAGGGGTATCTTAGGGGAGAATATCAGAAGGCTTAAGGGAGTTTTTTACCTTATTTGAAGCTCAAAATGTTAAAGAGGAGTGAGATTTAGCTTTAATGCTCAAACCTTGAACTCTTTAGCATCTCCTTCCTTCCTTCCTTCTTTCTTCTTCTCTTCTTCTTCCCTTGAGAACACATAGCAAAATTTTGGGAAACTCTCTCTCTCACCTCTCAGCCGAATGTATATGAAGGGGAAGGGTGTTTGGCTTGATCGTTTTTATAGAAAATGATAAATGAGATTTAATTATTATGTGTAAGAAAAATTTTGAATTTTCTAATTCTCCACCGGATGCATGGGGTGATGGCCTCATTTTGAGAAATGCATATCTGAAATTTTGCAGGTGGGAAAGCCAGCTGGGGTCTGTTTGGGAAGACCAAAAGCTGAATTTGCATTAAATTAGGATTCTAAAATGTATTTTGTTACATTTTTGTGTATTTAAATGCATAAAATATTAATTTTGTGTACCTAAATCTACTAAAACCTATTATATTAATGTATTTATAATTAATTTAGTCTTTTCATGATTTATCATTATTTTGATAGCAATTAAACAAATAAGTGTAGTCTTTTAAGTTAAATTAAGCTAGTTTGACTAGAATTGACTTTTTGACTTATTTATTGTATAGAGATTTTAAATAATTATTTGTTTACTTTTTTTGAGCTATATTATTATAATATTATATATTTTACTTGTATAAAAAATATTGGGTCAAAATAATACTTAACTTATATATTATTTTCTCATTTTTAAACTTAAAAGGGCAAAAAGTGACTTTTTAGGGCACTTGCATCACGTGAAAGGTTGTAGATGAATACTTGCATCTCTTCTTTTTGAAGTTGTGTCCTTGAGTTGCTCGCTATTGAGGGTGTGGACAAGATCGGATTTATATGTTCAACATTTTGGGAAAAATGGTTGCTTAATCTTACTAATTTCTTAAACCAATCACTACGAAATTCTCAATAATCACATTGCATACTTGTGGCGCGAGAATTGTTAGTCTAATGCTAACCTATAAGTCTTTGTCCTTCAAGTGCACTCTTTCCTTATTTGCATACTAAGGATATCCTAAACTCGAGGCGTGTCGCTTGTTTTCCACTACCCTACTGTCGGTATGATTCCTTTGCTTCCCGGTTTGTTGGATGTGCGGGTCCACTGTAAACTAGTTTGGGAAAGTCTAAACTTTGTCACATAGTGATGTCATGAGTCCTCTGGTTCCAATGCTGCCCACGGTTCCCCGGTCGGTTCTGCGTCGGACGCCATCCTAAAGGAAGAAAAATAGGGAAAACCCTAAGGTAAAAATTTTTAAGTTGTTAAAATTATACGTAATAACTTAATAGTACAGAAACTCTACAGAGTTTTCTACGCTACAAAACTCGCGATCTCCCATTTTTCAAGGCCTAAAGGTTCACTAAACGTAGACTTTGCTACCAACTGTGACACCCCATTCCCCAAGTATGTCGGGACATATGTAACTATAAATAAGGAACATATTCTAGCTGAATTTTCATAAATATATAGGATAACTATTACATCATTAACGGTTCAAAGATTGTTTAAAATACTTAATAAGTCCAGTCATCTAGAAAGCCTAACAAAAGTTACATTATGTTCGTAGAAAACTGAACAAAAAGATCAAAAAGAAACGTCCTACGTCTTCACACTACCGCGTTGGGGTCAACCTGCTCCTGCCACTCTCCTTCTTCTGCAAATTCTTCCCCTTCACTGAACCCGCCTTCCTCAAAGGATCCTTCTTCATCACCTGTGGCATAAATGCCATGAGCCGAAGCCCAAAAGTAAATTTTCTAAATCGTCTAACAAACTCGCGACAAGATATATCCACAATACATATCGTATAGCACCCAATACGATGTTACAGGCTACTCATCATTTTAAACAGGATGAACAAAAGAATGAGTGTGTGATGCAAATGAATGCAATGTAGATGCCCAACCCAGGGTACTTACAAAATAGTATCATGAATTCCACGTCGGGAATTACAGAGTAGACTTGATGGCTCTTGATCACCAAACTTATCCTCGCCTCGTTGCGAATAGTCAATTTTCATTGCCGAGCTTTATTCCACAGCTGTTTTACTCAATGGCAACGGCGTGGAGACCTACATTTATCCAATTTTACCCATCCTTAATCCAGGTCAACCAGTCCCACCTTAAGAACAAAGATACTCATTAGGTGTCAACCCAAAATCTAAATTAAAGCTAGTGACGAACCCATGGTGCCTAAACCTCCTTTTTCAAATAAACAATCTCCAATTTCATTTCAATTACGGCAACCAGGGATGTCCTAGACCCACAACCATAGTATTACGATTTTCATATCTCCGAACCCAATTTGAAAGATACAAAAGGATTTCGATAATCCAAGATACAACTTGTGAATGTTTATGGTGTGCAACAAGTTTCTTGTGTGCATTTTATCATGGCATGGCGTATGAACATTGTAAGGCACATGGTACAACTTGATAAAACATTAAGTACAAGCATATGAAACATGATCACAATTTAAGCAACATAGATTCGAACCATTGGCATGAGTTCGTCATATTAAAAGAATCATTTTTATACACTAGTTACTTACAAAAGTTCATATAAGGTTCACACACTCAAGTCTCATAAGCAACACACCATTCAAACACTTAGCCAATTTTAGGTTCAAGTTTTAATTGCTAGTTTTAAGGTTATGATAGTGTTTCGAAGCACTTAGATATTGATTTAGTTTCTGAAATTTTAACACCAATTAGATAAAAATATTTTTTATAACTTTCATATTTATCACCAAGGTCAGCTCCTAAAGTAAAAAGGTCATTTATTTTATTTTAGTAAAAACGGTTCAATAGTTTACAGATAAATACATAAGAATTGAGCCTCTGTTGGCTACTATTTTAGGGCATCAATTCAAGGGCTATGGCTCTGATTTTTAGTGGGGTTCTAATTTAATATGTCCCCTACAAGTTGCATATTTTGATCTTAAAGCATGTTATTTGTAAAAAGTGTGAGATTTTGACTAATTTATAAAGAGGGTTCAATCAGCCTAAAAAGGGTCTGCATAGTGTGTTTTTAACAAAGAATATTTAAAACCTTTGGAGTATCATCCGAGTGTATTTTGTTCTAATTGTTGCTCAGTAACTAGTTTGTTATGTTAGCTACAAAGTTCATATTTACCACCTTGGTATTTGGCTTCAATAAATTTTGGTTCTAAGTCTCACAAAAACGTGTGACAGGGAGGTCTGTCAGTCACTAAATCCTAATAGAGACTTTGGGAAGTGTTTTAACCCATCAAGACTTCATAATATTCGCTCATTTTTTGTGGATAGAAAGAAAACTGTATCCTCTACAAGTTTTATGTTTTGACCTAAGCTCGGCTCTCATTCTACCTTAAGGGTTTTAGGTCTGCAACTCAGAGTGGTAAAGATCTGGCACTCTTTAGCAAAAATGAGATATCTGAAGTTCCACCTAACGAATTTACTTCAAACCAATTTTGTAGGAAAGATAACTCAAACATCTAGATCTGGACACAACAATCACTTTAAGACCATTTTTCTACAATTAGCTATGATTATTTAAAGTAGGTAGCAGAAAGTGAGTAAGTCTAGAAAATCAGTCTACTTAGGGTTTTGGTTGCTTAGCTTATGTTGTGTACATTTTTGACATATTTTCTTTGCATGCATGTTACAAGCTCACATAAAACAAAACTCCAGAACATGTTTAGGCCATAAAACTCAAAGATACACACATGCAAATACATACAAAGCTTACTCATACATAAACAGTCCCTAAATCACTCCTATGACGCCTTTTTGACTTATTCTTTGTTTTATTTTGTTAGGGTTTATTATAGAGATGGATTGAGGGGTATCTTGGGGGAGAATATCAGAAGGTTTAATGAAGTTGCTTATCTTATTTGAAACTCAAAATGTTGAAGAGTAGTAGGACTTAGCTTTAATGCTCACACCTTAAACTCCCTAGCCTCTCATTCCTTCCTTCTTTCTTCTTCTCATCTTCTTCCCTTGAGAACACTTAGCAAAATTTTGGGAAACTTTCTCTCTCACCTCTCAGCCGAATGTATATCAAGGGGAAGGGTGTTTGGCTTGATGATTTTATAGAAAATGATAAATGAGACTTAATTATTATGTATAAGAAAAATTTTAAATTTTCTAATTTTCCATTGGTTGCATGGGGTGGGGGCCTCTTTTTGAGAAATGCATATTTGATATTTTGCAGGTGTGAAAGCCAGCTGGGGCCTGTTTGGGCAGACCAAAGGCTGAATTTGCATTAAATTAGGGTTTTAAAATGTATTTTGTTGCATTTTTATGTATTTAAATGCATAAAATATTAATTTTGTGTACCTAAATCTACTAAAACCTACTATATTAATGTATTTATAATTAATTTAGTTTTTCTATTATTTTTCATAATTTTGATAGCAATTAAACAAATAAGTGTAGGCTTTTAAGTTAAATTAAGCTAGTTTGACTAGAATTGATTTTTTGACTTATTTGTTGAGTAGAGATTTTAAATAATTATTTGTTTGCTTTTGTTGAGCTATATTATTATATTATTATATATTTTACTTGTATAAATAGTATTGGGTCAAAATAATGCTTAATTTGTACTTTTTTTTTCTCATTTTTAAGTTTAAATGGGCAAAAAGTGACTTTTTGGGGCACATACTCCTAGGTGGCCGGCCATGCAAGGGCATTTTGGTCATTTTTATTGTTATTTTACATTTTATTAATTAATTGTGTATAAATATCTGATTTTGGGAGTCCATGTGTCAAATTTTAAATTTTTAGGACTTTTTACTGTACTATGGGCAAAATGATCATTTTACCTTATTTATGAGAATTTTTAATTTTTAATTTAATATTTTATATTATTTACTTAATTAAAGCTATTTCAATACTTTTTAAAGTGTTAGGACTTTGCCTATGAGTATTTGATCTTTTTAGAATTTTTAGGTCAAATTAGGGTTTTCGGGCTAATTAGGGTTTTCATTGTTTATGTAGCGACCTAGGTTCTTATTATCTATCCTTCGCTAATACTAGGGTTTCGGCTAGATCGTTCGATGGGAAGTTATAGTCTTGGCTGTTACAACTAGAATCCGGGCCGGGTTGTTACAGTCTAGGTGGTTACTACTAGGGTTTGGACTGGGGTGTTACAGTTTGTTATAGAGATGGATTGAGAGATATCTTGAGTAAAAATATCAAAAGGTTTACCTCTTTTGATGCTACAAAGGTTGAAGAAGAATAGGTCTTTACTTCAATGCTTGCTCCTTACTTTTTTCCTCCTCCTTTTTTCTTCCTTCTTTCTTCTTCTTTTCTTCTTCATTGTAAACACCTAGAGATTTTTATGGTGGCACCTCCCTCACCTTCTCTCAGCCTAATGTGTAGTGGGAGAAGGGGTGTTTGGTGTGTTATTTATAACAAAAATTAAAATTGAGACATAATAATTACATATAAGCTTAAGTTTTGAATTTTCTCAATTCTCATTGGTTGCATGAGAGGTGGGTGATATTTGAGATATTGTAATTCAGATTTTTGATGGTGGGGTTTCAGCCATGCTTGTTTGGGAGACCAAAAAAGCTGATTTGGTAATTAATTTGGGTTTTAATTTGTATTTTGGTACATTTTTGTGAATATAATTGCATAAAATATTAATTTTATGTACCCTTTTGGTATCTAAACCTATTATATTAATGTATTTATAATTAATTTAGTCTTTCTATAATTTTTCATAATTTTGATAGTAATTAATTAAATAAGTGTAGACTTTTAAGCTAAATTAAGCTAATTTGACTAGAATTAACTTTTTGACTTCTTTATTGTGTAGAGACTTTAAATTATTATTTTTTTAATTTTATTGACCGATATTATTATATTATTATATATATTACTTGAATAAAAAGTATTTGATCAAAATATTGCTTAATTTATACATTTTTTCTCATTTCTAAGCCTAAAATCGCAAAAAGTAGCTTTTGGGCACATTCTCCTAGGTGGTCGGCCATGAAAGGGCAATTTGGTCATTTTTGTTGCTATTTTATATTTTATTAATTAATTTTATATAAACATCTGAATTTGGGCATCCATGTGTCAAATTTTAGATTTTTAAGACTTTTTGCTGTACTATAGGCAAAATGGTCATTTTACCCTAATTATGAGAATTTTTAATTTTTAATTTTATATTTTATGTTATTTACTTAATTTAATCTGTCTTAAGACTTTTTTGAGTATTAGGATTTTGCCTTTGAGCATTTGGTATCTTTTAGGGTTCTCAGGTCAAATTAGGGTTTCGGGTTGAGTTATGGTTTTTCATTATCTATCCATCCCTAATACTAAGGTTTGGGCTAGATCGCTCCATGGGTAGTTATAGTCCGGGCTGTTACAGTCTAAGTGGTTACTACAAGGGTTCGGACCGGGGTGTTACAATCTATCCCCCTTAAGTAAATTTTGTCCTCAAAATTTCATGCGAGATGTTGTGGATGGTTATTTGCACCTCTTCTCTTCGAAGTTGTGTCCTTGAGTTGCTCGTTATTGAGGGTGTGGACAAGGTCGGGTTTATACGTTCAATATTTAGGAAAAACGGTTGTTTAATCTTACTAATTTTTTAAATCGATCACTACGAATTTCTCAATAATCACATCGCATACTTGTGGCGCGAGAATTGTTTGTCTAGTGCTAACCTAAAAGCCTTCGTCCTTCAAACGTATCCTTTTTTCGAGATAATGCAACAAGTTTATTTAACGTATATCTTAGAGTTTGCGATTTCGAGCGTACCTCTGATCATTAACGGATACTCCTTCTTCTCTTGGGAAGGTGAGCCTCTGGTCCATTGGTTCTTTTGTTGGTCGAGTTGTATCATCCTTCTCGAGCTACTCGTTCCCTTTTTATGAATTTTATAGTTTCTTTCCCTTGGTAGCGGGCATTCAAACTTTTTATGTCCATACTTACTGCAATTGAAACAGATTGTTGAGTTTATCTCTTGTGAACGGCGGACACTTTCCATATCGCTCTCTGGTTGGCTAAGTTGCACCACCTTTTTCACACCATTTGTTCCTTACTACAACTATTTTGTTTGATCCTCGCAACTCTGTTCTGGTTAACGGTGGTTGTAGTTTAATTTTCTTCGTTGAGGGCACTCAGATCTTTTATGTCCGAGCCTATGGCATTGATATCAGATTTTCAATTTTGGTGTCCTTTTTCCTAGTTGTTCTCGCTGGTCACCTCGAGAGTAAGGTTCCGAGTGCGTGATCTTCCTGTTATTCCATAGTAGTCCTCCTTGATTGTCTTCTCCAATTCTTGTCGGGCAGTGCATTATCTTATGTCCTGGCTGGTTGCACCTATGACAAGCTTTTACTATTGATTTTTGTTGCTTTGTGTTTTTGTTGCTTTGTGGCCTTAATCCAAACCTCAGTTGTTCGAGAAAATTCTTTTTCTCAGGTATTGGGATAGTTAGTATTCTTAGGTTCGATAAGTACCATGATCCTTCTTAGGGCGCATTCCCTCGCGATCGATCCAAGTTAGTTGTCAGATCTTGCAAAATTTGTGTTAGGCTCGGGACTTCCACTTCCTCTTCAGTTTCGCCTACTTTTGTTGAACACCCATGGTTTTGTCTTTGTTCCACCATCTCTAAAGAAAAGAAAAGGAAAAAGGGGTCACGGAACTATTTCCTAGAATTGGTTCTACTTTTAAGGTGAAAGCATGACACTCAATCTACCTATTAGTATGAAAAGTCTTATTCAATGAGATTCTATCGTTCTTCACCATAGATTGTCACAGCAGGGCTACCATTATGGATTTTATATGAATTTTCGTTATTATATCCCGGGTCTCACTTCGTTGACTAGAAAAAATCTATTCCAACCAATCAATTCCTTTCTATTTCTATTCCATATACGGATAATCTCGCAGTATTGTGCTCACACAAAACCCTATATGGTTGTAAAAGCTAGCTCGGGAGTTGTTTGTTGTAAGCAGGTCTAGACCGAAGATAAGAGTCTCCTTCAATTTTTTTTATGCTTACTCTTACATACTTTTGATGATTTAGAACTGGGTGTTTAGATTGCCCAGGTGAGATGCGGGTCTTGGTTAGGTATGGTAGAGAACTTAAGTTGGTGTAAAATCTCTCGGATATACTTTTTGCTTGTACCTACCGATGTTTCGTGAGGTTTAACCAATAGAAAATGAGTAATCTTGGTGAGGAAATCCATCATAACCTGAATGTTGTCGTTTCTTCAGGACCCATAGTAACTCAAATGTTGTTGTGCTCCTGATGTGATTGTAACGATCCTAGCAACGAGGTCCGTAGTCTCACGCTTTCGTTCCTATTCCAGTCTTTCCAAGTGTCGTACCGTTTCACTTAGCTTTTGTCGTTGTTCCTTCACGAATTGGTACGTAGGGTTTGGATGCCTCTTCCATTGATTGGATCGTTTCTCTTCGGTGGTTGGTCACCTTAGGGCAATTGAATGGGATAAAAGGTATGGTCAAAGCAAATATCGAGTTATATGATCTATTTTGATTTGATGGTTAATTCTCAATCAAACTCCTGATGCCCATGGTTGTTGTCAAAATTCTTTATTGAAGGTGGGGATAGGCAGTATTCGGATACTAACACTTTGGTGGAGAATGCTGAGATGACTAATGATGTGTACGGGTACTCTTTCTTTATTTGTATACTAAGATTGTCCTAAACCCGAGGCGTGTCTCTTGTTTTCCACTTTCCTACTATCGGTATTAATCTTTTTCTTTCTGGTTTGTTGGATTTGCGGGTCTACTGTGAACTAGTTTGGGGAAGGCCTAAATACTATTATGAGTCCCTTGATGTGAAGCTTTGGTTCCTAACTATAGGTCACTGATAGCATAGTTCTACTTATTGGCTCCTTTAAAAGGTATAGTCAGTTGAGTAAACCCTTATTTGATCATTCCTACAGTCAGGGATCTCGGTCATCAAAACTTCCACTACAAGAAAAAGGGTTTTTCATGGCAAAATATAATGACGAATTTTATTTTTCTCGCTAAAAATGATCTTTTCGCGAGAGAATATCAATTTCGTCACTAATACATATCCATTTCGTGATGAATTTTAAATTTTGTCATAAAAGGTTTTTTAATTATTTGTGAGGAGAATATTTCGTTACAATGTGTCTTTTTTGCGAAGAGATCTATTTTTCGTCACAAAAAACTCTTTAATTTTTTGTGACGAAAATATTTTGTCTCAATATTTGGTTTTTATGACGAAGTCTATATTTCCATCACTAAAAAATCTTCAGTTATTTACTACAAAAATAATTCCTCACCAATACTTGTTTATTTTATAAGAATTATAATTTTTCCTTATAAAATAATAATTTATAATTGGCGCCCTTTCTCCCTTCACTCCCGCCCCCTTCTCATCAGCCAACTCTCCCGCCCTTCTCCCTTCTCCCTTTTCCCTTCTCCCTTCACTCCTGCCCTTCTCCCTTCACTCCCGCGAAACCCTAGCCCTTCTCCCTTCACTCCCGCGAAACCCTAGCCCTTCTCCCTTCACTCCCGCCCTTCTCCCTTCTCCCTTCACCTCCGCAAAACCCTAGCCCTTTTCCCTTCACTCCCGCGAAATCCTAGTTCCATTGTCTAACATAATCGACTTCCACCGCTGCCCACCATTGCATAAACCTATCTTTTCTCCTCCAAACCCCGTCGTTGTTGCTGCAACTGCTCCGCGCTGCTTTGCGCTGCTCTGCGCCACCGCCGTTGAACTGCTCTGCGCGCCGTTAAACTTGTATGCGCCGCTGCTATTCTCAAATCAGGTCTCTTTTTCTCTCTCTTAATATGTTTCTACATATCCGTAATAATTGTGCACGCATATGATCGATTTGGGTTTAACTGCTCTGCCTGTTATTTCTTTATATACCCTTTTTGTTCTTTTAATTGGGTTATATCTAATCATTGATAATAGGGTTGTTGATATAATCGCTTGAATGGGTAGTAAAGTTTGTTGAACGTGGTTCAACATTAGGTGATTGATTCTTGATTTATTTGAAACAATAAAACGATTAGGGATGATGCTTTTTCCTGGTTGGGAATTAATTTTGTGTCTCTTTGGTGATTCTAAACCTTTTGATTGTGTTTTATTTTTTCCCCCATTTGTAAATAAGAATTCATTGATCATCTGGATAATGGGGAGATTTTTAGTATCAGTTTTCATGAGATGTAGAGCATGAAGTTTCTAAATTTTGTTTTTATTCCTATGCTTTTTAGTGTCAACCTGATTTGATTATTTGATTTGCTCTTCTTGGCTTGGTTTTAACTTCAAGAAAAAAATGATAAAAATTACTATAATATTCGGCATTATACTTTGGTAAAATCTTCTTAAATGATTCAAGTTTAATTACTGTCATCCATTTTGGCTGAGAATGTAGTTTGTAAAGGAGGAAACAACCCCTGCTGTATCGTGGAAAGTTGAAAAGGTTCACTTTGGAATAATTACAGAAGTTTGAAATAGCACTTCATCTCTTTGACCTGACTTTATTATTGTTAGATCTTTGACAATTGATTCATTTAAAGATGAACTCAACCAGTGTTTCAATTATCAAATATGCTACAATGTCTGAATACATGTATTTTTTACCCTGGCTAATAATAATATCGTATTGAGTTATGAACATCAACTCACCAAAATATAAATCCAAAATGTAAATCCAAATTGTTTGGTATTTTTCTCTCTGACAGAGGATGAGGAGGGTTCGTGTCTCTAGAACTCAACAGCTGTAATGCTTTCTTTATATTGGAACTCGACTAAATCATATCTACACCCAATTTCAAATTGTAAATCCAAATCTTCCAAATCCAATTGGAACGTAGAATTCATGAAAGTCGAGAAAGGTCTAGGTTAATAAATCCTACGAATACCAAGTTCTAGTTCATTTTATAGCATATACACAATCATATGGTCAATTCAGTAACGTGAATTGACTTGCTATTGCGCCAATTCGGTTTACAATTGGAACAGTTTGATTGCTTTATGCTATTACGCTAAACAATGGCCATTTCTTTATGTGTTCAGGCATGGATAAGAGTTGGATGACATTAGGCAGGACTACAGATGGCAAAATGAGTCAATCTTATCGTGATGGGGTTATGTCATTCATTAGATTTGCAATGGCATTTGCAGATTTGCAAGGCAATATTTTGTGCCCATGTCTAAAGTGTGTGAATTATTATCGAAAAAATTCTCGAGATGTTTAAATTCATTTTCCCCAACATGGGATTATGCAAACTTACACTACCTGGTATGAGCATGGGGAACCACGTGTATCAAGTGAGGGTCAACATAATGAAATGGGATATAACGAGGATGGGGTGTTGATGGTGTTGATGAATTGGTGGAGGGTCGAATATGGGGGGAAACGAGTGATCCGACCCGGACGGAGAAAGTACAGAATTTCAATAAACTATTGAATGATGCCAAAAGTGAGGTTTACCCAGGTTGCACAAACTTTACACTTTTGAAATTTGTAATTGAGATACTTAATATGAAGGTATTAAACCATTGGAGTAATAGGTCAGTTGACATGATGTTGGGGTTTTTAACAAAACTTTTACCCAAAGATAATTTGGTTCCAAAGTCAACATATGAAGCCAAGAAGATACTACGTGACTTAGGCCTTTCATACGAGTTGATTGATGCATGTAAAAATGATTGCATGCTCTTTTGGAAGGAGAATTCAGGTTTGGATAAGTGCTTAAAGTGTAAAGCATCTAGATATAAGATCCATTGTGACATGGGTAAGAAGATCTCCCATAAAGTCTTGTGTTATTTTCCATTAACACCGAGGTTGCAAAGATTGTACATGTCAAGGAAAAGAGTGGAGGACATGAGATGGTATAAGGATAAACGAGTGGATGACGGAGAGTTAAGGCATCCGGCTGATAGTGACGAGTGGAAGAACTTTTATGTGCAATATCCAAAATTTGCCTTAGAGCCTCGTAACGTAAGGCTAGGGCTAGTAGTTGATGGGTTCAACCCTTTCGGGAATATGAGCAACTCCTACAGTATGTGGCTCGTTATACTCATTCCATACAACTTGGCACCTTGGTTGGTTATGAAGGAACCATACTTGATGATGTCATTACTTATTCCTGGTGATACACAACTCGGGATCGATATTGATATTTATATGAGACCTTTGATAGATGAGTTGTATGAGTTATGTCAAAATGGTGCATTAACTTACAATGCTTCGACTGGTGAGACTTTTCAAATGCGTGCTGCTTTGTTGTGGACAATTCACGATTGGCCTGCATTTGGTGACATTTCTGGATGGAGAAGAAAAGGGCATTATTCATGTTATACTTGTAATGATGAACCATACTTTGAACCTTTGAGAAGTAAAACTGCATACACAAACCATCGGTGCTACTTACCTGAATTCCATCCAGAGCGACGAAAGAGTAAGGCCTATAATGGTAGGCATGAGAAGTGGAAGAGATCTTTAGAGCTACCAGTGAGAAAAATACAAGAGCAGTTGGATAATATAACGGGCGTTACATTGGGAAAGCAACCAAGTAATAAGAAAAGACCCCGTTATGCACCAAATTGGACAAAAGGTAAGCATCTTGTATGAGCTACCATACTGGAAGAAACACAATCTCCGTCACAACATTGATGTCATTCATGTAGAGAAGAATTTTAGTGAAAATGTATTTGGAACTATGTTATGCATTGATGGGAAGAACAAGGATACAGAAAAGGCATGTATGAACTTAGAAGATATGGGCATAAGAAAAGAATTGTGGTTGACACAACGTCCTGATGGATCATATGTTAAGCCTCGGGCGAGTTTCTCACTGACCCCTGAAGAAAAGGAAGGTTTCTTTGAATTCTTGAGATTAGTCAAGTATCTAGATGGTTATGCAGCAAATATATCGAGGTCAATAAATGCAAGAAATGGTAGGTTAACAGGGCTGAAAAGCCACGATTGTCATGTACACATTCAACGGATTCTTCCAATCGGGATGCGCGGTTATGTGGACAAGGAGATTAGTATGACATTATTCGAGTTGGGTAACTTCTTCCAAGACCTTTGTTCTAGGACACTAAGGCGGGGTGAAATAAAAAAACTAGAGGAACGTATAATCCACATATTATGCAAGCTTGAAAAGATATTTCCTCCAACATTCTTTGATGTAATGGTCCACTTGGCCATTCACTTTCCCCATGAGGCCATTCTTGGAGGACCTGTGCAATATCGGTGGATGTATCCAATTGAAAGGTAATTATATTATTTGAATTTAAGCACGCTATATGTATAAATTTATTTAAATCAAGTAATTTACCATTGAAGGTTTCTCGGAAGGTTAAAAAGGTTTGTCTCCAATTGAGCTTGACCAGAAGGTTCGATTGCAGAGGCTTATATTGTCAAAGAGTGCATTACTTTTTGCTCAATGTATCTTGATGGAGTTGAAACTATGCATAATCGACCTGAACGCAATGAAGATCGTGGTGAACGTTGCTAGGGGATGACAATTTTCAATGAGACAGCTCGCCCTATTGGGCTAATCACAAGGAATGGTCACATGTCACAAGAACTTCGTGATATTGCTCATTGGGTCTTGCTTTACAATAGCCCCGAGTTAGAGAAGTATTTCGAGTATGTGTTTTATTTATTTATGTGTACGCTTTACCCTTCTAAGTGTTATTAGTGATGGATATTAATATACATATTCTTTCGAATAGGGAACATAAGAATCTATTACAAATTCCAAGTGAACAAGATGTAGCCCACGTACAACGGCAACAGTTTCCTAAGTGGTTCAAAGAGCGTGTAAGCCATTTGTAACTTTTGCAACATGTTAAACACTTAAGTTCACTTACTATTTAATCATTACTAACATACTTTACTCGTATTACATTGCAATTTTTTTTGTAGATAAATGAATTACGAATGGGTGAGTCAACAGAGGTAACTGAAGAATTGTGGTCATTAGCAAATGGTCCCAATTTACTAGTAAAAGAGTATTGGGACTGCATAATGAATGGTATAAGGTTTCACACCAAAGAAGTAGAGAAGCACCGTAAGAGTCAAAATAGTGGTGTGCTTGCTGAAGGAGACCACAATGGCGAGATACACAACTTTTATGGTCACTTATCTCATGTTTGGGAATTTGAGTACATGTGTCAGAAAAAAGTTGTATTGCTTGAGTGTGAGTGGTACGACACTGGTAATACCGGTAGATCACGAGCAATGCGAGCTGATACATACTGCACCAGTATTGATGTCACGAGTAAATGGTACCAATCTGACCTTTTTGTCCTGCCTAGCTAAGTTAAGCAAGTTTTTTACCTCAACGATACCAAATGGGGTGGACTTTGGCAAGTCGTGCAACATGTTCATCAGAGAGGTGTATATGATGTACCAGAGGTGGATGATGGGGAACCGCAAAATTCATTAGAATGTAATGATGCTTTTCAACAAGAAAGTATTTTAGACATTGTCCCAGTTGACATTGAAGAGAATATTCAGTGTTATAGAGAGGATGTTGAAGCCGAGGTTATTAGAAGAGTTGATGCATCAAATGAAACAAGGGAAGAGAAAAAAGATGATAAAGAAGAGGAAGAGCATGAAATACTCAATACTGATATGGATCCGGATATGGATTATGATATGTAGTTTTTTTTTCTTTTGCTTAGCTTTTATGACAATTATTTTAAATACATTGGCTTATTATTTTCTATTATATGTAATGCACTATCAGAACATGAACATTTTACGAATTTCAAACAATGTTAAGTACAATTGCCGCTCATTTTTCTTGTTAACATATGTAGTATAGATATGAATTTTTATTTTGTATTCTTCATTTATGCTTTATAGTTGCACAAAATGTTCAAGAGTGGAAAACATTGGCTCAACCCGGGCCAGCTGGCAACTCAGAAGATAACAGAGTATGAGAGGGACATAAATAGAAGAATCAAGGAAAACAATAAAAGAATGAATGCGTTGAGGTTGATGGCGAAAAGTTCCTTTCTGCGTTCAGTTCCACCAATTCGTGCAAATGAGAAGGGAAAGCGAACTAGGGTTGAGGTAGATGATAGTGATTATAGACCATCAGATGATGAGGAAGGTAGAAATGATGAGTCATCTGATTCTTTCAACCATGAGGTATTCTTTTATATGATTTAGGTGTGTGCATGTAAGTGTTTCTCATTTACGTACTTGAAATGATTTTCATTTATACATCTTTGTTCTTCTTGTAATTATGCATTCATATATATTATATTATGTCATATCAGGTCACAGGGATGCCACCAGGCTGACGTGTACTATTAGATGGGGGGCCTTTATCGACATTGCCCGTGGTGAGTACTCCGCCCTCACCACCTCCTGATGCGGAGCCGCATGAGGTATTCTTTTGTATGATTTAGGTGTATGCATGTAAGTGTTTGTTATTTATGTACTTAAAATGATTTCCATTTATACATCTTTGTTCTTATTGTCATTATGCATGTAAGTGTTTCCTTATTGACATTGCCTGTGGTGAGTACTCAGCCCTCGGCACCGCTTGATGTGGAGTCGCAACATGAGACGACTGCTTGTACTAGCATTGGTAAGAATTTAAAGCTTTTTATAATAATAAAAATTTAACTTTGGTTTATTAACACGTTAATTTGTTTACAATGTAGCAATATCGAAAAAACGCGGGCGTGGTCCAACACGCGGCATAGGTATTCAAGGACTGGTTGACAAAGATGGAAAGATCCCAGTTTTGATCCTCAGCCAATTTCGTACACCAGTCGGGAAGCATGCCTCTAAATTAGTGTCGAAGATAGGTGTTGAGGTTCGAACACACTTGCCAAATTTGAGCATTCGCAAGTGGAAAGAGGTTGATGAGGAAATTAAAGGACCAATGTTTCAGCGACTTACGATAATTGAAATTTATGTTTTTTCCAAATGTATGAACGCTTACATAGTTTTATGGATTTCCTTGGGAATATGAATGCATTTGTAAGGAATGATGAATGTTAGTTATTAAGTATTGTTTAACTGTAACTGTGAGTTGGAATCCAGGCGATGCCTGAGTATATTTGTTTATGAATTGAACAGGTTTATAGGAAAAAAAAAATTGGGATAGTCCGAAAAAAAGAGAAAATTCTGCTCAAATTGTTAAGTTTTAGACTTAGATTGTTTTTAGAAATATGATAACCAACATCCTTTAAAACAAGTAAAACTCAAAATTTTTTCAAAAAGAAAATTACATGATTTGGAAGATTATTTGATATTAATTTTCTTTTGTAGAATCAATTTGATATACAAGGAGAATCGGTTGATGTGGATAAGAAGATCAACACAAAGTTTGGATGTAACTTGAGTAACTATATGTATAAATTGCGATAAAAGTTTAATAAGTTTAGAGAAAATAAAGAAGAAGAGTACGCAAGAAGAAATCCACCACCCGGGATAGATCTCACTCAATGGAAAGATCTAATTGATAAGAAGTGGAATGATGAGAAATTTAAGGTATCAAACTTTTTGTTACTTGTCGAACATGACTACCTAACTTACTAATATTATTTTTTTTATTGGCATTTTCTTCGTCATAGAGACAATCTGAGGTAAACAAAAAAAACAAGGCACTGTTGAAGACAAAGCATAAATGTGGATCAATGTCTGTACCTGTTATGGTATATAAGGCGGTAAAATATCTTTAACTTCTTCAAGTTTTCTATATTATTAATAATGTTAACTACTTTCTATACTACAACATGCACAAGAAAATGATGGTCAAATGCCCGATTTGATTGAGATTTATAAAGCCACCCACTACAATGAAGACAAACAAAAGTGGATATCTCCTGAATGCCAAATTAACTATGTATGTTTGAAAGATTATTCATTTAATTTTTTTGGTTAAATTAGTATTATCTTAATGATTAGGCCTAGAAATGTAGTTGACTAGAATAAATATATGATAGGAGAAGATGATACAGATGCAAGTCGAGCATTGCTCCCAACCTGATGCAATTCCGTTGACACCAGAGGAATTGTCGGTTAAGGTGTTGAAAGGTAGGTCGGGCTATGTGAAGGGACTGGGCTTGAGGCCGTCATCCTCTCTTCGGTCTGTTGTTGCATCTACTAAGACTACTGATTATGTAAAGCAACTTGAGATGGAAATAGAGTCACAAAAAGATCAGATAGCAGAGTTAAAATAGGCAAATAAACGGCAAGAGGAGATGACAACAAGTATCACGAGTTTTTTAAGACAACATGGTTTCAGTGGAGAATTTGGAAATGTAGGTAATATATGACAAGTTCACAACCACTTTGGTTAGTTTATTTTATTTTACTCATTTATGATGGTTATCGTTAGTTGTTTTGCTTTTACTTTTCTATTACTTTCTAATGTTTAACACTTAGAATATTTTTTTAACATTTTTTTTAGTTGCAGGTTCTTCTATGCATATGGAAGGTGACGCCAATTGATTGTGACATAAGATTTATTTGGTTATTGTTATACTAGTATGGAAGGTGAAAAAAATAAAGATTATTTGAGTTTTTTTAATTTGTTTTCATTGTTTCATATTTTGCTTTTAAATGTTTTTCTTTTCGTTTTAGTATTTTTAACCAATAAAATAGAATATTAAAAAAATAGCTAAATTGGGTGTTTGAAATAATTGTTTGGGTTGTGCTATGATGAGAGAATAAACTAATAGACAATAAATAATAGTTTTGGTTTAACTTGAAGAGTTTGACATTTTCAACTTCAATAACACCAATATTTATATTTTTTTTAAAGTTTTTTTTATTATTGTAGATAGATTCTTAGCAATATGAAGACAATTTATTGAATCAACTATATATTATTTTGATACTTTTCTTATTATGTTTGCAGATTTGCTACAAAAGGAAGATGGCGTTGAAGATTTTTTTGTGTATCGATTTTTTAAATATTATTTTATCAGATTAAATATTTTTTTTGTCCATTTATTTGGAACGAATTGTTTAATACATCTTTTTGAAGTACATTTACATTATTATGTAGACAAATTGGAGATTTATGCTTAATTGTTATGGTGAATTTTGATTAATTTTGACACTCATTCTATCTATTTGTGATGAAATGGATTATCACAATTTACATTATAGTAGCAACGGAATTTATTTTGTCACAAAAATCTGATTTTGCGACGATTTTGCGACAAATTTAGTCATCACTAATTGTTGTTAACAATTTAGGTAAAAAAAATTGCAACGAAATTGTTTGTCACATTTTGTTTTCATTTGCGAGGAAATAGCGTTCGTTGCAAACTACCTTATATTACGAGGAAATATTTTGTCACAAATTCACTATACGCAAAAATAGTTTTTCATTTTTGGTGACGAAATAGCATTTACGACGAAATTATTTTGGTTAGCAATTAACTTTTTTTGTGACGAAATATGTTTTGTGACGATTACTTTCGTCACTAAAGCTGACAATAAATCATCACAAACGACATTTGTTTGGTGACAAATCAAGGTTTTTCGTCACAAAATGTCAAAGATTTAGTGAGGATTAAATTTTTGTCACGAGGTACTTTTTGGGACGACCCTTTAGAGACAAAAGTGGTGAGGATGAATTTTCATCACAAAATCTATTAGCGATGAAATACGTAGATTTAAAGACAAAATTATTTCGTCAATAATGACTTATTTTGTTGTAATGACTGCAGATATCAGATGAGTAGTATAGGTAGACAACATACACAGAAAAAGTGTAAGGGTAATCAAGGTGAACAACAGTTGCGAAAAAGTACACGGAATAGGTGTAGAGGTACACGAAAGTGACGAGGTAGTACAAGTGCGCAGATAAGCAAATCAAATGGTGTGCAGGATGCCGGCAAGATGCAAGAGTAATAGTTGTTAGATGTTCACGGGAAAGCTCCGGGCAACAAGACTAATACAACAGACGTGACGACAGGTGTACACCTCGACAGAAGCGAGTCTCATTTGCTCTTGATTTGGATTGTGGCGGTGGTCTCTCCAGTTATGTGCACAAAGGGGGAGAGATGGGGCCACGTTCTTTAACAAAGTAGTGATCTTTGTGGGACACCAGGGTTGGGGTGCGGGCACCTCGGTATAGAGGTGCGGGTCATGCTGTTTGGGTGCGGCAGATCAACGACGACGGTAGAATCGATATCAACGCTAGTTATCTTCAAGGTGGTTTGCAGAATTCAAACCAAGGTAGAGATTGTTAGGCTATGTCTTGTATTTGACCGGGTCCATATTTTATTATATTTTTCTGTCTATATGTAATTGGGTTGGGGTGATATTAGGAGTTCAATAAAATTCTTTATGTATAGGGATTATATTAATATGGACTGACTAAAATTCGTTAGAGTTTCTACGTATGTGCCTATAAATAAGACATTTGGAGCGATAGAGAATAAGGTCGTGAGACAAAAAATTAAGAGGTTAGCTGGTAGAGAAAAGGGAGACGAGTGCTGTACTCTTTCACATTCGACATAGTAAAATTTGTTCTCTCTTGCTCGTGGACGTAGGCCGGTATGGGCCGAACCACGTAAATCCTCGGTGTTAATTATTTTATGCTTTTGTACATGATTTTACTTTCGTTCGCGTTTGGGGATTGATGTTCAAATCCCAACACTAAGGAGGCGCTCGATGGTTATGGACTCAAAGAGTATGGGGTTAGAATACTGGTAAATAGGTTTGAAGATATGGGGTCGATTAAATTGTAAGGTCTAGAGTGGAAGGATGATCATTTGTTTACGAGATATTTAGCGTTGCAAGGTACCTTTTCTAGAAATATTTGCCTTTTTTTGCTTGTTTATGTTGCTTTAAGTGCGACAATCCGATTAAAACATTGTTTCTCTAAGACTGTTCTTGTATTTATTTGATTTGTTTTGCATACTGAAAAAGAAAATGGAAAGAGCTACATTGTTAATAATTCTATGAATTTGTAAACGTCTGTTAACGCATTTTTTATAGTTTCGTTGTAACTTGTCATTTTAATTAGTAATACCACAAAAATTAATTAGTAATGCCATAAAAATAATAACTATGCATAGCACGGTCGGCTTTACTATTATATATATATATATATATATATATATATATATATATATAA
>JAULJZ010163320.1:0-14633 GCA_032270985.1 Heliamphora pulchella | reverse complement strand
AGAGGGAAGGATGTGTATTAAATCCTGGTGAACAGTTCTTTTATTTATGAACATTGTTAAGACACAATGAAGGGTTACAACCTTTTAGATCACGCCATTTTTAAATGGCAGTTAAAAATGGTTATGACTGTTGGTAAAATATATTTGAATTTAAATATATTTTTAACAGTAAAAAACGAGTAATAATCCAATGTCTCTTGCCAGTACTGAGTAAAAATACATCACCATTTGATCATAATAACACGCGCGTGTGCCACGTGTTCAAGTGTTAAGTGTGCCACTAAAGTGCCAACAATACGTCACTTTACACCCTTAGCTCGCACCACGCACGCTCTACTGTGTAGGACATAAGATCACCTTTCTTTTATCACTTGTTAAATTTAACTTATTTAAAATGCTACAATTTGTAATCATAAGGAAAGTTTTGTAAACTTCTTATGTGAGATAGCATTTTTTCCAAGGAAGAGATATTTATTTCTCCCACATTTATTACAACCTACATGTGTATATAATTGCTATACACACACACACACACACACACACACACAATATATATATATATATATATTGCAAGATTTGCGTGATGCATTGATAAACAGATTGATACGGATTGATAACTAATCGGTGGATTGACCAGTCTGTACAATTATTACAAGTATTGAAAAACAGATCAATATGGATCAATTATTGATCAATCGGTCTTTTTGTCGAGTCATCTTTATATTGTTGTTAGAGTTAGAGCAGCCGCAACCCTTTTGTGCAGAAACTTTCTCTAGCAGCTGTGTGCTTTGAAGAATAAGTTTATCTAGAGTTTTATTCACATTCTGCTTGATGATCAAATAAATTCAAGAGCTTCAAGAAGATAATCAAGCATCACTTTCTCATCCTTCCGTCAGTTTGTGGTGGATCTTGAGTGAATTTTCAAGACAGAAAATATGAGGTGGATTTCGTTGGCAATACATCAAGCATGGTTTAGTGCACATGAATTTTGACAAGAGTAGACTTACATCCGTAGGTTGTGGACACAATGGTAGTTTTGTAAGATCTCTTGTAATCAAAACTTATTTATAATGTTTTATTTATCTGGACTTGGATACGGTTCGTAATTTTTATTCGAGTAGGGTTTTCTACGTAAAAATCTTGTTTCTCGTGTAATTGTGTTTATTTGCTTGTGTTATTAATTACGATATATCGATTAATGCTTATGTTATTAATTATGATATATCGATTAATGCAAATCAAATTAAATCAATCTTAAAAAGAAGTTTTTAAAGCAAATTTAGCATAAATCGAGATTAATCAAAAGTCATCAGGTTTAATTGCGAATGATCAAAGGTAATCAGAAACAATATGGTTCAATAAATGGAGAAAGATTAATCATCAATAGATGCAACTGAAATTTTAGTTACAGGTAAAGTTAAATTAGACGACAATATTTTTACTCGACAGATTATTAGGAACCAATACACCTCAACGAATAGGTGGAGTCACAACGGATACTTGGGCAAATAGGGGTTGTGTAACGACTCAAGTAGTCCATTAACTCAATAGCTTAAATAAAGAGTCTAACAACTTGACTTAAAAGCTTAAGTTTAAATTATTACTAGTACCCACAAATTGTTTTATATACCATATTCAAATTAGTACGTATCAATCATGTTTATAACTTTTTACTCATAACTTTTAATTCTTTATTTGCAAATATGTATTAATCTTCATAAATATTTATAATTTTTATTTTAAATTATAGTTACATCTTTTTATTTATAATTTATAACTTTATAATTTAAAATCCATTACACACCCCAATAGGCCAATAGTTACATGTATGTATGTATGTATGTATGTATGTATGTATTCTTTAAATAGAAAAGAAAGCCCTCACTCCTAGGAGGCTTCCCCCAAACAAAAGTGGCAAACCTCCCAATTACTTAATGAAAAGTTGTTTATCATTATACTTTCCACTGAAGGAGTTGGTGTTTTTCAGAGCTTTGAGAATGGAAAAGTGTGCTTCTTTTTTAATGGCTTCCATATCTATCTGATCACTTGGTTCCCTCTGTCTCTCTCCAGAATCTGCTTTCACCCATTTGAAGTGACTAAAGGCAACTATTAATGGCTGCATGGAGGTCCATCAAGTAACTATTTGGCCCTGTTTGGGTTAAATATTAAGAATTTTATTTATTTTAGTCTTTTCTCAACTTGTTTTTGCTTAAATATTAGTTTTTCGCTTGTAATTCATTAAGATTTTTTTAAAAATATTAAGTTAGCATACTTATAGCTTTTTGAAAGGGGGTTACTCTTCTAACAATTAACAAAGTCTGCACCAAAATATTGTTCGTTTGTATCAAGGGAACGCGCGTATAATTTTGGTATCGATCCACTTCAGAAATGTCTCTTGGTGTTTGGAGGTGGAACTCACTTTATTATAAGGTGGGTTAAAAAATCTTAACTAAGCGAAAAAGATTTATATCTCTTACATTATTCCTAATATGTGAAGCCATGTGGTGGAACTAAAGCTTTCACAAATAGATTCAAATAAAATGAGACCACTCTTCTGTCAGAGTTTACATAAAAATATTGTCTGCTTTGGACTCGTTTGTTTTGGCGGATTAACAATCTGTCCGGACTATTAATCCGGAGTATAATTCAATCTGACGTTTGTTTGTATAAAAAAGTCTCCGGACTAGTTATCCAGACGGATTGTTAGTTCGCCAAATGAGGGATAACTTAGTAAGGGGGTGTGGGATTTGAAAGGATTGGATTAAGGAGTGAATTTGAAAATTTTAAAAAATAATAAGAAATATTAAAATATTAAATATAATATTAATACAAGGGTAATATTGAAAATTGACTATTATAATCCTATCCAACGTTATTCAATCCCACCCAAATTAAACATGAGTTTATCTAATCCGTTATTTAATCATACTCAATTCAAATACAAAAAAATTAATCCCATCTCATTACTAATTCTAGTTCATTACCAATCCCACCTCACTACTAATTCCACCTAATTTATATCGGTTATCTAACGAACTCTTTGTGTTACAAGAACGTATAATTTTATTCTTTAATTAGAAAAATACCTCTTAATGCTTGAGGGTGAAACACACCTTATAAGATGAATTGAGAAATCACAACCGAACTATATTGGATTCGTATCTCTTACACTTCTAATGGTAAGTTAATAGGTACAAATTATACTATCTTAAATTATAAATTTATAACTTAAAAAAAATATTTTTATTCTCCAAGAAAAAAAAAAATTATAATATTTGTTTAAAATCATACTTACATCATCTCAATTATAATCTAAAAATTTATAATCAAATTTGGTTTCCTGATCACTAGAGTGATGAGGGAATTATTAACCTTTGTTTGACCTAATTTTTTTTTTTAAAAAAAAATTTAATTAAAAACTTCTTAAAAATCTTTACTTGTTTAGTCTCTTACTGTAATTAATTAATTTTTTTTACATTTTTTTATATCTATTTTTTTGCAAAAAAATAAAAATCCAAAAAACATATTAAAAAACTAGGCCAATTCGCTCCTTTTCTTTCATTTTCTCGCCAGCTTTCCTTAATTCTCTGGAAAATTTGATCTGCAAGTTCTTTTGGTCCACGTTGATGTTGATGTTGATGTTGATGTTGATGCATGCATGTTGAAGAATACGTAAACACCATTGCTACAATTACATACGGCCTTTCATTTACCCGTAAAAAGTTTTAACTTAAAAAAAAAAGTAGCTTTTTTAGAAACAAAGAAAAATAAATTATTTGAGATAAGTTGGTTAGCTCTTATTTGGGATGGTTTAAATACTTTTTCTTTAAAAAAATCAGTTTTTAAACCATACTATTTGGTATTCTAAAAAAGATAAGTAACTTTTTCACTTCATTATTTAATAGAAAAAAAGTCTATTTCACATCCCAAACACTCTAGTTATTTTCAAAATGAAATAAGTATAATACCCTCAGTCAAAAAAATCAACACAACTTCCAAAAATTTAAAAAAAATTATGTTCGTATTTTAAATACTATAACTTAAAAGTAAAAAGTAAGAACATATTAGATATTTTAATAAAAAAACAAAAAAAATAAAAAAGCTACTTTAAATTATTTTTACAAATAATTTAATTTTTCTTTTTTTTTAAAAAATAAAATTTAAATTTCTTCAAAGTCAGGCTTGTTATATATTCCAAGCAAAGCCTAAAGACTAACTTCTCACTTTTTATTTTTTTTTTAAATGCCGAATATACCATTAATTTTTGTTTTTAAACTATAATGTTTGGAATAACAGCATAGTTTTTTAATTTTTGAGGGCAAAGTTAATTTTTTGTATTAGCAGTATAATTATAGTCATCTCATTTTTATAAAGGTCATATTGTTTGGAATGTCAATAGATTTTTTTTTTGAGAAAAGAATTAAAAAAATAATTGCCCACTTGGGATTTTAAACAGTATCATTTAAAAGCTAATTACTATTTCCCAAAGAAATAGCTTTTTTTTTATCTGAATCAAACATGGACTAACTTGTCTGAACGAGAAATCAAATTTTTTACTCGGCCAAAAATATTATATTTGTATGTTTGTAGCATGGTGTCATCAATTAATACACGTGAACCTTATGCCCTATGTTGACTTACAATAATTGCTAGTTGTTCGCTCAACATGTAAGCCGGGTCATCTCTTAAAAATATGATTACGTGTCGCGTATTTACTAATTGAGCACACTATATCAACATGTTAACGTAGTGTTCATAAGCTACTGAATAACTTCTATATATATCTCGGTAAAACCACAAATCGCAATAAAATCTCAATTGGCTGCTGCTTGCGTTGGCCAAATTCTACCTTTCTAAATACTTGAGCTCTTGCTCATTTTCGACGACCAGGCCCGGCTCTGTCTTAAGGCTAGTAAAGCCATGACTTTAAACTCTCAATTTTTGATAAATTTTTAGGACTCCCAAAATTTTAAGCATTTATATAAATATGCATAATTTTTTTTTATATATAATCCAACCTAATTAACAAACAAAGAGCCATATATTATTTTTTCTCTCGAAGCCAGTTAAAAAATAAGGGCCCATCGCAAAGTACAATCTAGGAATTCCTAACTAATTTAGTATTTTCAATTTTATAATTTCATTCAGTCAAAAAGTAAAAGTGTAGAACAAACCCTATGGTAATTTTCATTAAGCCACACTGCCGCTCTCACTCGTCGCCGCTCGCTACTGTTTGTTGTTCGCTGGTCGCTGCTCTGCTTGGTAGCACTTACTGCTCTCTGCTCACTCGTTGTTCGCCAATCACTCAGGTGTGTGCATCTAAGTCTAGCTCTCCAAAATTTCGACTTTTGGGCACTTGATTTCTAACTATAATAGTCTATGATGCTTAATTACTTATTGCTTCAAAAGTAACTTTGACGTAAACATAATGACTGAACCAATTGTTATTAAAAATTTTAATAATTCTATTATAATTAATGCTTAATTACAAAAGAGAGTTTCCATTCACATCTAAACATTAAACTCCTCATAGGTAAAATATTACAACAAAAAATGCAAGAAGAGTTGTATTTAAATTATAATTTTGAGTTATTGTAATGAGAAATACTAATTTTTATGGTTTTATCTTTTCAGTTATAATTATTTTTTGAATTAATTTTATTATTTTATTTTTTGAATTTGTATAAACTTTTAAGAAATCCTATTTTAAAAGTTCGTTTTATACTCTCTAAAACTTAGGATCGGCTCTGTCAGCGAGTAAGAACATCAACAAAGTAGTATTTCGACCACTACGGCCGAACAGCACTAACAGTACATTCTCTTTTTAAGCATGGTTTCTAGTTCGATAAAGTTCTCGGCTACGTACCCAATTAATATATAGTTAAACTTTCAATATTCAAAATCTTTGTTCTTACATAAACACAACATAAAATGTGTATAATATGAATTTTGAAATAAGACAAGAAAATTCTTAAATAGATCTAATAACATCAACTTCAAACCTAGCTAGCTGCTACGAAAATAACTGCAATTGTGTCTCGATCGGATATTCAACAGGTGACTTGTATACCTTTTTACTTTCAGCTGGTCGGTAGTTCGAAACTGATGGATCAACAAATGTTATTCGAACTGGCGAAGAAGAAAAGAAGTATAGCTTTTTTAGGGGTAGACAGGCATATTTTGAGGCTTAAAGTCAAGGTTCACAACTAATTAAGGCTCAAAGTCAAGGTGCACAATTAATTAATTCTTAATCATCTTGGTTAACTTCCTTTGCATCTGGTGGTAAGACAACCACCAATGCGAACAATGGCTAAGTAATGTCTCTTCAATTCGCCCTCGGAGTTGAGGCTTTTTAAGAATTTTGACCATGATCTAGTTCTTTTTTAATTTGGTAAATCTGTCACAAATTATTATTTAAATTATTTATTTTTTAGTCGTTGATATTTTTATACTTATTTTTGTAGAGTTGTGGTTTAATATTTCAGCGCAGCAAAAAAAAATGATTAGAAAATATCGAAAAACTACAAGCAGTGTTAGACCGCTCGACAGATCGATCGAGCGGTCTTCAATAGCTCTCGGTATCTTATCTCTGCAACAAACTACTGCGAGAATGGCATGACCGATCGATCAGTTAAAAGACCGATCGAGCGGTTCTGTGCATGTGGACCAGTTTTATAAGTGCTGCTTTTAGAGTTTGGCAGTTTTATTTTATTTTTTTTATAAATAGGCAATTAGGTTTCTTTTGTGGGGTGCCTTCTTATGATTTTATAGAGACCTAGCCGCTACAGGGAGCCTTAAAGATTATTTATCATACTCGCAAGTTAGTCTACAACAACTTGATGATTTTTTAGTTTTCGCTCTTTCAAGCCAATCATCAAGTCAATCAAACCTTCAACGTTAATTCTGTTCGTGTTCATGGAGTCGCTTGAGAGAATTCTCAAGTGTTGAAGTTTGGTAGAGGATTCCGTCAGCATTGAAATCTGGTGGTGGGTTCCAGCGACAATCAAGCACAGGAGCTGACGTACGTAGATTCGGGAGGAGTAGGCTTTCAAATATTTGGTTGTAGGTGCAACGTCAGTTTATAAGATTATCTTATAACCAACGATATTATAGTGTTTGATTTACTATATCCGGAGTAATCTCGTCGTTTTTACCCAGTTTGGAGTTTTTCACGTAAAAACAATCGTCTCCTTGTGTGCTTATGATTATTTATTTTATACTTGTGAGATTTATTGGTTTAAGTTTATTTGTAGCGTTTTGCTTATTGAAAAAAATTAATTAATACAAATCAGTTTACAAATAGAATTTTTTAAGACCCAAACGTGACGAATATGGACACAAGCACCCGACCAATGGGCTAGTCATTCATCTCAAGCAGGGGAAATTGTGATTTGTGAAACAATATTGAACTAGACTATGTGAGATTAGTTTTAGATAATAGTAAATATTAGTCATCATCAATCATTATTTAGATTTTGATCTTGGGGTTCAACTCTGGTGCAATTGTCCAAAACAAAAACAAAAACAAAAACAAAACTTAATTCAAGTTGGTCTTCAATTTGTACTTAAAAAAAAACTTTTTAAGTTCTTGAAAATGACTTCATTTTCTTTTTTAAAGCACATTTTTGCGATAAAAAAATTCACTTTGCAAAGGAATTAACAATTCATTGTAAGCACTTTTACGACTGTACACGGTTTGAATTCGTTTGATTATGAGGTTAATTGATGATCGAGTCGATTCTACGAATTTAAAATTTTGAATAGTATCAAACTATTAAATTATTAGAACCGAACAAGGCAAATAGACAGTTCGTAACAAATATTGAATGCATTAAACAAAAATGTTCCAAAATATGTATTTTAAAAAGGCCGTCAGATTTTTTTTTTTTTAAGAAATAAGCTACAAAACCAACATTTTTTAAACAAGTTTTAAAATCAAAATCAAACTCCATCAAGAAATCAAATCGAACTGACTGATTCAATCTGAATTCGAATCGATTTTACTGTTCAATCAATTTTTTCAAACATGCCTAATTAAGCACTTGAATGTGTATTAATTCGTTATTTACTTGAGAATCTTCTTGATAAATAAGTTTAGTTAATGCTCAAAAAGTTATTTTAAGAAAAATAATGGTGCTCCAAGGGCAAGGATCAAAATTCGTTTAATTGTTTCCATTAATATATAAACAGAAATATTCATAAATATTTTGAAAATATTTTTGAGAACATTTCAAATACGAAAAAATTAGAAATGCTTAAAAATATATGGTGAAATCTATGTATTAAAGATTATTAATTGATTAAGTACACATATTAAAATTGATGTAGTTATTTACATAAAAGAATAAGTGTAAAACCATAAAAATTAAAATGTTCATGAATTAATCTTTTTTAATATATAATCAAATACGTAGTTTTATAGTAATTCCAAAAAGTTTAAGATCCCAATGAATAAGGTATAAAAGTTTACTTAGATACAAGTAGTAATGCTAATTAATAATATTATTTTTAATAAAATAAAATAGAATCATATATAATTTTCTAAAAGAAATGTAAAAATATTATAAAAATCTCTTAAATTTCTTTTAATAGAACTTCTTTAGGTATATTGCACATTATTTTGGTATGTTTCAAAAGAAATATTAGAATTTTTTTATTTTACTTGTGTTTTATTTCAGTCAATTAGAAAACGAAAATATTTTGACTATTTCAATGGAAACAAATGAAAATCTTGTTCCTTGTTTAAGAGACAAGATGATTCAATATAATAGAAATGTTTGTTTTTACTTAAATTATAATTTTTAGTTTCTAGTTTAGTAAAAAATAATAAAAACAAACTAATTAAACAATGTGCTTATAAGTTTTATTAATTTATAGTTTCTAATTTTAAATTAACAAACATAAATTCACTATTTTAAGTTATAAGTTTACAATCTTACCAATATTTGTCACTTTTGTTTAAAGTTATATTCATATTTTTTAGTCATAATTTATAACATCATAATTTTAGCTACAACGAATATCCCAAATTAGTGATCAATAAAACTTGTTAACACATAATGCATAATATTTTGATGTGTACTATTTTGTTATTCCACTAGCATTTTGCTTTGATCAATCAAGAAATTCAAACATTTCTATCATTTCTAACAAATGAAAATCTTGTTCATGTCCAAGGGACAAGATTGATCTTGTGACTTACCAAGGAATTGGCAAATCAGGAACAGGATGATGGGTTTTTATGTTAATGGCCCAGTTTGGGTAAATGACTTATTAGCTTATTTGGTTTATAAGCAGCCAAATAAGTAACGTCGTTTGGTTTACCAAATAAACAAGATTTAAACTAATAAGCCAAATAAGTTAAAATGAGCTAAAATAAATAAAAAATAAATCAAATAAACTAAAATAAGAAAATAAGTAAATAAGCAAGTGTCCTCCCAAGCGAAGCAAATAAGCAAATAAGCCAATTGAATCAAATAAAGTAACTTATTTATGTTTTTGCCTATTTATCAATAAGCAATATACCGGAACAGGGCTAATATATATATATATCTTATTCCACATTAGTAAAAAATAGAAACTATATTTGGTACATAAAAAAAATTTGTGAACTACTATTAATAACTTTGGTATAAGTATTTTTTGTCGCATTGTTAGGTATTTTATTCAATTTTAATAGACTATTGTTGCTATCAATATATATATATATCTATATATATATATGTGATTGGGTTGCTTGTGCTAGTATTTTTATAGTTTGAAATTGAGGCTCCAAAGTAATATCAATTTGGGAAAGTGGCAAGAGAAAATCTTTTGCTTGGTCACCAAAAACTCTCACATATTTGGGCCCATAATCCCATTCCTTTTCAGCTTTCCCAAGTTTGGGAAATTGGAATCTCTGAGGAGTAAGGACTGTCACAAAGAAGCATATTAATGCAAGCCAAACCAAGTTTGAGTGTAACCATGAAAATGAAACTTTGAATTTCACTAACTTGGTTTGGTGTTTGAGAACAGACTGAGCTTGTGTTGTGTTTGGGCATTTTAAAAAACTTTTTTTATTTGTTTGTTTAATGTTAGAGAGATACTTACTTATTTTATTAAATTAATATCCCACATGATGTGATACAATTACAACCATAAAATTTAAATAGAATTTATATGGGACCCATTACATCAATAGTTGTGATTATGCCATATTATTTGGTATATTAAGTTCGTAAAGTAAATTGGTATCTCTAGCATTATTGTTAAAAGTGGGGTTTTAAATTGTATTGTCTTGCATTTTTAAAAAACCCAGTAATTTTTCTTCTAAAAATATAAAGGTTATTACTCATTTTGGTACTTGGTGTTAAAAGTGGGTGTTCCTATTTACATTCCAAATAGTCTACTATAACTATAATACCGTCAATAAAAAGTTAATTATATTTTAAAAAGTAAAAAATTCAAGAAAAATATTCTAGAAATTATAGCTTAAAAATAGAAAGTAAGGTCATATTAGATATTTTAACAAAAAAATAAAATAGTGATAAAAAACTATCTTAAATAAATTATCCTAAATAATCTAACTTCTTTCTCTCTTTTTTTTTTTCAAAGAAAACTAAACCTCTAGATAATTTTTAAACATTCCAAACAGGTCAATTACTTCAAATACAGAAACAGAATCTGGTTGTCAAGTTCAGTTCATGATCTTCATTTGAAGTAATATAGATACTCCATGAGGGTTGGAATATATAATTTGTTTATATAAATAAATTTTATATAATTTGTTTGTTTTAGAAAGTAAATTATATAATAATATATTATTTTTGCAAGAAATCAGTAAACCAATGATGAAGTAATTTTTTTAAGTTACATATTTTATCCTTCAAAACAAAAGTATTTTATATATAAAAGGGTAAATATGTGATTTAAGCATTAATCCCATGGTACCTAGTATTATTAATCCTATTAATTTGGCTGATTATCAATTAGAGAAGGCAATGGGATCGAGCGGGGTGGGAATGCGTTCTCTCATTCCTATTCCGTTTATTATCAAGGCGGGGGCAGCAAAACAAATCAAAAATTGGCGAGGACAGAATGGGGACAGGATTATAAGAGCGAATATTTTCTAACTTCAAAAGAGATTAATACTAAGGCCAATTACTTAATAGGATATTAAAATAAAAATATTGATCAATGATTAAAATAAAAAAATAAAAAAATAAGAAATAGAAGGAAAAAATGAAAAAATTAAGTATAATACTTTTGTATTGTAGTCTAATTTATACATATTTATATATAAAATATTTTTAATTAATTTAATTCGGCTCGAAGCGAGAAAATCAAATTTCATCTCTTACCTATTTTTTAGTAGGGGAGGAAAAATCCATACAATGGCAGAAAATGCAAAGGTAGGTCGGGGCGGAAGTGGAAGAAATTGCCATCCTATTAACAATTCTAACATAATTATTAATCCTAATCTCCTTTAGTTAATCCCATCTCCTAATACCCTAATTAAATATGGCTTCAAAGAACCTATAGGTAGAGCAAATCGCTTTAAGAGCAACACTAGCCAGCAAGGCTAGCTAAAATAGAGATTCAAAATCTCACATTTTAACTTTAGTTGCTCACTTTTTTTATGTACATTTCAACAAGATTTTCCATTTTAGCTATTTTCTTTTAAAATATTTTGTTTTTCAATTCTTACTTTTAAGATCTATAATAAAAATAGAGAGGCCTAAATACATGAAGATAGAGCAAGCAAATAGAGAGAGGGCAATAATCATGAAATGAAAAAAAAAAATCCAAATACAAAGAGAGAGAGAGAAATTATAAGGCTCTGTTAATTCTTTGAGGCATAGTTCATATGAAACTTTATTTTGGTTTTAATTATGTCTCTCTTAAGTGAACAGTTAGATTGATTCCTCTGAGACATTAAAAAAGAGAGAGAAAATAAAAAAAATTAATTATATAATTTTTTTATATATGCATTCAGCTGTTGCAAGAAAATATGGAACTCCTCATAATAGTTTTTCTGCAAGAAACGTTTTTTCACAAAATAAATTTTATAAAAAGTATAAAATTATGGTTCACAAAAAAGTTAGAAAACTAGTTTTTTACCAATTTTTTTGCAAATAAAATAGGTAATAGAAATTAAATCTTTTATATTTATTTTCTTTCTCTTTACTTTATTTTTTTTTGTAAATTACTTTATAGTATAATTTTCAGACAACTGAAGAGAGAACCTAAAACAAAGTGAGAGAGAGAGAGAGAGAGAGAGAGAGAGAGAGAGAGAGAGAGTACATAATCATAAAACACATCTTCGTTTTGGATTGTTTTTTATGGATTTTTCTCTTTAATGCAATTTAATTTCTTGTTTGTTTATTAGACTAAAAATAAGTGCATTTTAATCTCCTTGTTTGTTTAATCTACAAATCCTCTCAGTTAATAAGTTATGCATAAGTAAAAGCAAAAAAGAAATTCAACATTAATAATTTCAAATGAGTATGCATCTTAGCTAACTCTCATAATAAGAAATTTTAAAAATAAAATCTTAATCAAAAATTAAAAAAAACTGAGCCCGTTTGGTTGTGTTTTTCAAAAACAATTTTCAGAGAATTATGCTTTCAAAATTTTGAAACTCTGTTTGTTAGTAATTTTAGAAAAAAATGTTCAAAAAAATAAGAAAAAGTGAGTTAAAAATTGGGTGTTTTTGAAAACAACAAAAACACGTTTTCTTTTTTTCCTTGGTCGCTTTTTTGTCAAAATCAAACAGAGAGACGAATAGTTTTCTTCACAAGGACTCTGCAAAGACTGCAACGATCTAGTTTTCTCTTCGCGACCAGATCAATTAAGAGAGAAGCTCCTCCCTTTGCGAAGACTTTGGGACAAAAAGACTTTCCTTCACAAGACTGCGACGAAATCAGTTTTATGACAAAATTGAGCTTTGCGAAACTCAGATTCGAAACTCAGACTCGTCGGCGTCGGCATTGGCATCGCGAAGCATTTTTTTAATACTCGTTGTCAGTGTCGTCGTGAGCTCGTCCTCTTAAATCGTCCCAAAGGAGATCCTCTCAGTTCCTCTAATTTTAGTTATAAGAAAATTAAGGAACAATTCAAAAAATAAATCTAGTAAACAAAAATAATTATCTATATAATAAAGTAGCAAGAGTTAATATGACATTTGTGTCTCTTTCATAATTAATTGTAGAGATTAATTTAATTCAACTATCCATGTATTCTCTTAAAATTTCTACACACTTTTCATGTACTATACCCATAGGGCATAGGACAAGAGCCATTAAAGGCTCAATCTCCTATATCCTATAACCATTTTTTAATTTTTATAATGTATATTTATTTTTATAAAAATATATTAATGACATTTGGTATTATTAAAATTAGTAGCTTATAGCAAAAAAAATACAAGAAAAAATAGTTATTTATAAATTTATAGTAGAAGTTATTAGTATTTGAAAAATTATAACTTATAACTAAAATTAATAATAAAAAGTTAAAAACTACCGCAGTAGCTTTACCAAGCACCCTAATTATATTTTTATAACTTATTTATTAAGATATATCAAATAAAATTTAGGAGATTTCATTAAAGATCCATAAATATAAACTTCAATGCGAAATATCTATAAACAAATATTTTAGCACTTAAAGTTTAACCCATTTAGAAAGCATAACTTTATCAAAAAATATCCAATAAATAGATAAATTTATAAATAAATAAATTTATTTATTTAATATTTATCTATTTGCTAAACTAATATTTTATTTTTTTATTTAAAATAAAAAATTTTAAACCGAATTACCAAACCAACACCTTATCCCATGTGAGTGTGTCACCATCAACTGCATAGGATAGGGACCCAATTGAGCCCACAAAAAAAAAAAGTTATAATTACTAAAAAGAACTCTTATTTTCTGAATAAACTATTATGTACCTTAAAACACAAAATAAGCAAAGCCAGCTGTTGACATGTTTGGACATCCTCAAGTCACATGAAACTATATATGATAGGGAAATAAAAAATGGGGCCTCCTCTCCTAGTCACTTTTTTAACTTTTGAATTTTAAATTTTATAAAAAAAATATAGTCTTTTGTTTTTGTAATGGTAGTTTAAAATTGTTTTTTAATTAAATGGTTTTTTATTTAGTTATGTTAAAATACAAATTAAAACGTTCAATTTAATACGGTATGTGTGTTTGATTTAACTTTTTTTATATAATTTTTTTATTTTAGTAAAATTATTATTTTTATTATTAATCCAAATGAGTGTATTTTTTAGATTTCTGTCTAATAGGGGTGTTTAGCAAAACTTTCTACTACTGCTTTTAACTTTTTACTATTAGTTTTATTTACAAGTTACAATTTATTTTAAACACCTACAATTTTTGTTACAAATTATAATTATTTTTTTTTATTTCAGTTACAAATTATAATATTTATCAAATACTCACAATTTCTACTATAAATTTTAATTTATAAGTTATTAGTTTTAACAATACCAAATATTACCAATGAAAGATAAGAAAAGTAAGAGATTTTACGTAAAAAAATTTAAAAATTAAATAATTAAGACAAAAAATATCACTTAATAGATTTTTGTAACTTTGTCATGTTTTTAATTTTAATTGGGACG
>JAULJZ010163310.1:0-26271 GCA_032270985.1 Heliamphora pulchella | reverse complement strand
AGAAATCTCATTTTTTGAAATTTTTGTTAATTTATCAAATTTGACTCTTAAAATGAGTTTTTCTTTTTCCAATGTTTTAACTTATAAACTATGCTCTTTAGACATGATTTCTTTTTAATTTTTAGTGTTTTCATTTAAAACTTTTAATTCCTCAATTTCTTTAGAAAAATTTTTGTTTTCATTTTTCAATTTTATATTTTTCTTTTTCAATTTCAAAAGACTTTTATGCAAGTTGAATATTTCATTTTAAAGTTCGTCATACGATGGCATTGAGTAAGAAGAACTAGATTCATTGCATGAACTAGAGTGAGAACTTACCTCCTCGTCCATACTCGCCATCAAGCAGAAGTTCGCCATTTTTTCGTCGCTTGAACTATTGCTTGACTCGTTTGAATCTAAGTCATTCCACATGGTTGCTTTCATGGCCTTCTTTCTTCTTTGAGTCCTTCTTAAGTAAAGGACATTCGGGCCTGATGTGCCCAGTTTTGTTGTAGTTGTAGCAAGTGAGTTGTTCCTTCTTGAGGTCTCGTTTGCTTGAGTCTCTTTTGTAAAATTTTGTGCCTCGAAATCTTCTTGAAAGCCTTTTGTCTCGCTTGAGGAATTTGCTGAATCTTCTTGTGATGAGTGCCATGTCATCGTCATTGATTTCTCATTTTCTTCACCACTAGAACTTTCTTTTGATGCTTTGAGGGTAATGGGTTTCTTGACCTCTTTTTGCTCGTTGACTCTTTCATTTATCTTGAGCTCGTATGTCAACAGTGAGCCAATTAGTTCATCTAAGGTCATGACCCTTAGATTTCTTGCCTCGGAGATAGCTGTAGCCTTAGCTTTCCAAATGGGTGGCAAGACATTGAGTACTTTCCTTAACAATTTATAAGATTGGTAGGTTTTTCCAAGTGCATTAAGAGAATTAATAATATGAGTAAAGCTTGTGTACATGCTAGATATGATTTCATCATCATTCATCTTAAAGTTTTCATATTCACTAATTAATCTATCAATCCTGGAATCTTTAACATCTTGTGTGCCTTCATAAGTGATTTCTAATTTTTTTCATTTTTTTTTTTCACTTTTACATGTCATGATACGATTATATTTGTTAGCATCTAAAGCACAATATAATGCATTCATAGCAATAGAATTAATTTGAAGTTGCTGCATATCATTTTCATTCATTTCTTCTTCTAGTTTAGGAACTTTTTTACCTGCTACAGTTTTGGTTGGAGTGAAGTTACCTTGCACAATTACTCTACAAGCCCTCCAATCTATGGTTTGAATGAAAATTCTCATTCTTTGCTTCCAAAAAGTGTAGTTAACACTACAAAAAATTGGAGGCCTTGAGGAGGACTTACTCTCTCCAAAAGAGGATACACCAATACATGCCATAGATTTCTTTTTCACAAAAACTTATTAAGAATAATGTGTTAGGCTCTGATACCAATTGATAGTATGTGTGAAATCCCAAGAGGGGGGTGAATTGGAGATTTAAAAAATCTTAGTTCCAATAAATACAAGTATATGATTTTTAATAGACAAGTAAATATTTAAGTAAAGCAACTTGTTAAAGATTAAATCACAAATGAATTTGATTGATCTTATAAACAAATACTTTTTGTCAAAATATTTAAATCACGAATGAATTTGTATTGAACAAAAAAAAAATTTATGTTGAATGATTTAAGTACAAGTGTAGATTTACAATATTTAAAATTTTTTGTTAATCAAATACAACACTCTTCTTGATTTAACAAAACAAGTATAGCTTTTAACTTTAATTTGCAAGTATAATAATTTTTTAATATGGTTTCTCGATTAAAATACAAGAATATTTTATTTGATAATGTTTCTTGCAAAATGAGATCAAAACTCTCTAGCATAAAAAATTAAAGGATGCGAGAAATAAATAATAAATGATTCAAATGCAAGTGTATGTGGTGTAATAATAAGAAATAAAGTAAATAAAGGAAATGAGCAAGCAAGAAGAAAAACAACATGATTTTTACAAGGTTCGGCGCAACAGCCTACATCCTTGCCTCAAGCCAACCGCTATGAAAATTTCTTACAACCTCTCCTTCAATAGGCAGAGGAGCCTCTCTCCTTAGTCTAGGCGGAGTAGCCTCTCTTGAGAATATACCCTTGTCAAGCAATTCAATCCTTGTAGGCGGATTAGCCTCTTTTAAGAAATGCCTTTCTCAAATACAATATAACAACAACAAGTAGTACAAGAGAATGTTCCTATAATGAGTAGATGAGTACAAACAATGAACACTTTAACTCACTTCTCAATGGAATATGACTATGAAGCTCAAGGAGAAAACTAATGATCTTTTCTCTCAAAAAAATATGAATGAAAAATTCAAGAATTTGAAGCACTAAGAGAGTGTATATGAGAGAATGATTGAGAGGCTTTTAATGAATAAAACAAAAGCTCAAGAGCTCTATTTATAGGCCTCAAAATCAGACTAGCCATTGGGCTAAATAGAGTATGTTCAAACTAGTCATTATTAGCAAAAATTCGAATTTTAACTTGTTCGGTCGACTAAATAGACTAGTTCGATCGACTGAACCATACTTAATCCGACTGGACCTCAAGGGTCAGTCGACTGAACTATTTTAGATCTGAAAATCAATTTTTGGAAGTTAAGTCCGTCACCTGGATATAAATCCTCAGTCGACTGGATCATTAAAAATCTAGATTTTTATTTTTCCAAAACGATTATGATCATTTTATGTTTTGGAAAAAATATTTTTAAGAGTTTTAGGACTCCTATGAGCTTCAAAAGTAATATTCATGAGCTTAGTGAATGTACATAGATCCTAAAATTTAAAATGTGTTCTTCAATCCTTCTTCAACTCTTGCATTTGTATCAAACACTTGTCGCCAAAGAACTTGATTTGGAATTATGCGTCATGGCTTCCAACTTGTATCTTGAATTGTGCTAAGCATATATTTCCTGTAAATAATCTCAATTTGCACAATTAGATACATAGATTTATTATCATCAGAACGGTCGTTGAAACCTTATAAGGCCAACAAGATCAAACCCTCTACATTCTCTCTAGCTTTTGGCTTGGTTTGAGCTCGAATCTAGGCATTGGGATAGTAGATCCTTGATATACACGCCGTGGGCTTCGTATTCATATGAATAGAGTCTCGCTTTGGCGACTTTAGTTTTTCGCCGGTGTTTAAAGTTTCTAGTTTTTAACTCTCCGAGGTAGGATTCTAGACTATCTTTCTTTAAAAGGGTGCTACATGTGATTTATAAGTGTTTTTACCGTTTTGAAATGCTATAAATGTTGAACTTTGTGTTTAAATCTTATTTAGTTGGATAAAAAGCATGTTATGCATTTTTATAGTTTATTACAAAGTTGGTGGACGTATGTGTGTCCGTGTTTTATGAAAAGATGAGTTTCGAAAACCATGAGGATTTTTATAAATCTAGCAAAAATCTAGTTTTTGGAGGTTTGGAGCTAACCTTTGGGGTTTAGCCTTGTTTTAACGTTAGTTGGTCTCTATAGTAAGATAGACAACGTTGCTGTGTGTGTTTTGATGTTTGTACATGGCTGGGTGCATGCAAGTGTTTTGTTAGTTCATGTTGTATGTGTTGGAGGTAAACTGCCAAGATCATTGATTTCGTAAATAATTTTTCAAAAATAAGAATTGGATGGGCAATCGCCAAAACAGGCTCCAGATAAAATATCTTGATGTCGAACGATCAAAAATAAAATTCGTGCCACCATAATTAATTCAGTGAATACTTTTTTGGTTGATTCTCCAACTTTAATTTTTGATTCCAGAGTTGAAGCTCCTGTCAGACCTTCTACTGTATCCCGATGCGATTTTTAAATGTAGTGTGGGTTACGATCCTTCGAGAACTTGTACCAACAGAACCTAGTCAACCTTCGTCTTGAAAGATGAGTTCTGAATTTGGTTTAGTCTACTCACATATTTATAGGGCTACAACAGGAATCTGCGGAGTAATTATGACATATACTTCTAGTGTAACCTAGAAACGTATCCAGCAGTTTTTGTAATTATGCAAATCTCTTAGTGGTATCTGTAATTATGAAAATCTTGCAGCAGTATCTGCAATTTTTATAAAACACTAAATTACAGTTCATACCACTAAAGAAGTGTAACTGCACTCTAAGCCATAATCTTAAGACCAATTTGCATTGAGCTCCTGTTATTAAATGCTTAACTCTTCTCCACACGCTACGATCTTCGATACCCGCCAATTAAATTTAATTACTAACAATTTAATTTAATCGACATCTTAAAATTCCGTAAGCCCTTCCGCTTAACATATTTAACTGTCGAATAATCAAATCCACCAGTAGGGTTTGACCAGATCAAAACTTATAAGTTTCCTTAAGGGGAAATCGTCAATCCCGATCAATCGAGACATGAATTCCGTCAATAATTAATATTCACCATATAATTAATACTGCTATCGAAGTCACCGAAAATATAGACCCATATAAGATCGTACCCTCTAATGAATCAAAATAATGAATATTAAATATACGCAAATAATTAATTATTTCAGGATTAAGAGCATAAACACTCTCACAATAATCTTGGGGTGTGAATTAATTTATATAATCAATATAAAATTTATTACCCCAATATGTCCCATTTAATACACACAAAGTGTACTAGCACAGAGAGTCAGAATAATAGACGACGCTATTATCTATTCTCTGTAATCAAGACATGCCTACTAAAATTCTATGCTACAGTTGTACTCATGGTATGTCTATTTTCATCTAAGTTGTGAACAGTTACTTATATTTTGCAAGAAGTTATAATCTGGTCTTTTGTGTGCTAGCCGTACTCTACACATCAGATTAAATAATATACAGAATAAAGAACATGCATACATAACATAACATTAAAGAAATGATATTGCATATATTGCTTATTAAGATTATCATAAAATAGAAAAATAATTTTTTAAAAATAAAATTAAATACTTAAATCAAAAATAAAAATCATAGTTTTCAGTAGACAACCCTAACAATCTCCCACTTATGCTCAAAATCATGCTGCTATACATCTAACTCCCATGCCTTCTACATGACTATTAAAAGTCTTAGCCGATAAGCTCTTTGTAAAAGGATCTGTAAGGTTGTCTCTTGATGCAATCATGATCACAACAACATCATCTCTCTATACAATTTCTCGTACTAGGTGATACTTACGTTCAATGTTCTTTTTTTTTTTGTGAACCCTTGGTTCCTTCGAGTTTGCAACCATTCTGTTATTATTACAATAAAGTGTAATAGCCAACTGAACTGAAGGGACTACGTCTAGATCTAATAGGAAGTTCTTGAGCCAAACGACCTCCTTAGTTGCTTCAGAAGCTGCCACATACTCAGCCTCCATGGTGAATCAGCAATACAGGATTGCTTGATACTCCTCCAATTATTAGGTCCACCTCCTTAGGTAAACACATATCCTGAGGTAGACTTATGAAAATCTTTGTCTGACTGAAAATCTGAATCTTTGTACCCTAAATGTACTAGACTGTCTGCCTAGTAAACCAACATATAATCTTTAGTTCTTTTCAGATACTTGATTATATTCTTTACCGCAGTGTAATACTAATGTCCTGGGTTAGACTAATATCTATTAACCATGCCAACGGTAAAGCAGATGTCGGATCTAGTGCAAAGTATAGTATACATTAGGCTTCCTACTGTCGAAGCATAAGGAACCGCCTTCATATTCTCTATCTCATCAGGTGTCGTAGGACATTAATCTTTGGATAGAGTAATTCCATGTATGGAAGGAAAAAACCCTTTCTTGGAATCCTATATGCTAAAACGAGTAAGAGAATCATCGATATAGTTTACTTGTGATAAGCACAACATCCTTTGTTTTTGATCTCGCACAAGCTTGATTCCTAGAATGTGACTGGCTTCTCCTAAGTTCTTCATATCGAACTATCCAGATAACCATACTTTTATCATAGATAATGCCCCTACATCATTTCTAATGAGCAAGATATCATCTACATAAAGTACTAGGAAGACCACCACGCTTCCGTCATGCTTTTTGTACACACACAGGACTCATCTGGACTGTGATCAAAATCATAAGACTTTTTAGCTTGATCAAATCGAGTATTCTAAGACCTTGATGCCTGCTTAACTCCATAAATAGATCTCTTAAACTTGCACAACATATGCTCATATCCCTTTACTATGAAACCGTTTGGTTGTACCATATAGATACACTCGTCAAGACTTCCATTAAGGAAAGCTGTCTTGACATTCATTTGCTAAATTTTGTTATCGAAATGGGGAGCAATGGATAAGAGAATTCAGATAGACTTAAGCATGGCTACCGGTGAAAAGGTTTCCTCATAATCGATCCTTGCTCTTTGAGTGAACCCTTTTGTAACAAACCTAGCTTTCAAGGTTTCAACTTTCCTATTTGCTCCTCTCTTCCTCTTGTAGATCCACTTACATCCAATGAGTTTTATCCTTTCAGGTGGTTCTATAAGTTTTCAGACCTGAATGAAATACATAGATTCCATCTCTGAATTCATAGCCTTTTGCCAAAGATCTATGTCTTTATCTTGAAGTACTTCATTGTAGTTATAGGGTTCGGTATTCAGTTTTACCGAGATCTTGTCAAAAGATTTTTTCAAAAACATATACCGATTAGGTTAATGAACAACTCTCCCACTACGACGAAGCACTACCTGTGTCTGTGTACTAGCAGTAACACGTTGTGCAGAATCTAAACCTTGTGCACCAGCACCCTATTCATGAATTGCACCTGTCCCGATAATCCTCCCACTATGACGAGACAATGGGATATCAGTGACTTATGGTTCCTCTTCCGTTCTACTAGTATTTCCTCTTATTTCTTTAAGAACAATTTTACTATTGGGTCTGTGGTCCATAATATAATCTTCTTCTAAGAATCGGGCATTGGTGCTAAAAATGACCTTCTGATCTTTAGGATTATAAAATAGACCACCCTTCATTCTCTTGGGATACCCTACAAACAAATAGACTTATGTCTTCGATTCCAACTTACCCGTGTTCCCTTTCAGCATATGTGCTGGACGCCCCTAAATCTGAATATGTTTCAGACTAGGCTTACACTCGGTCCAATATTCTATGGGAGTAGAAGGTATTAACTTAGAAGGTACCAAATTCAGAATATAAGCCGTTGTCTCTAATACAAGTCCCTAAAGCGAATCGAATAATCCTGAATAACTCATCATGGACCATACCATTTCCATAAGAGTCTTATTTTTTCTTTCTGCTACACCATTTTGCGCGCAGTGCCTGGTGCTGTCAACTGGGATATAATCTCTTCTGATGACAAGTAGTCCTTAAACTCTCTAAAGAGATACTCCCCACTACGTTCGGATCGTAGTGATTTGATACTTTTATCCAAACACTTCTCTGCCTTAACCTTGAATTCTTTAAATTTCTCAAAGTATTCAGACTTATGGTGCATCAGGTAATATATCCATATCTTGAGTATTCATCAATGAAACTGACAAAGTACTCAAAGTCACCTTTTGTCCGAATTATCATAGGACCACACACATCAGAGTGAACTAGTTCCAACGGTTTTTTAACTCTATTACCTTTGGCCAAAAAGGGCCTTTTGATCATCTTACTCTCTAAGCAGGATTCACAGACTGGAAGTGCATTCACCTCCAATGAACTCATAGGTCTATCTTCTACGACTCTATTTATTCTTTTTAGATTAATATGACCCAAGCGTAAGTGCTAAAGAAACGTTTAGTTCATTAAAGAAGGAAACTTTCTCTTATATGATAAATTAGATGTGTTATTCAATTCAGTTAATTGCAGTGTAGGAGAAATAGGAGATACGACATACAGATCATCCACCAATGTATCAAAACAAATAAAATGTTTATTTTTCTTAACAACCACAGGGTCATTAAAATGAACAGAATATTTGTCTGTTATTAAACTAGAAATCAAAATTAAATTTCTTCTAATTGATGGTACATAAAGACAATATTTTAGAAGCAAAATCCTATCTCTACTAAAAGTGAGAGTGATATCTCTTACTGCAACTGTTGCCACCCTTGTATTATTGCCTATATGTAGGTATATTTTCCCATCTCCTACTACAACTGCTAACACTGCTAAACATGTTTGAACCACCAATGAACAAAAATTTCCTAATTTGTTCTGCCTACTAAGAAAAATTGGACACTGCTTTTTCTAATACCAAAACTGGTTGTAGTGATAGCACTTGTCACTCGACTTTTTCACACTAGTTTTTGGTTCCATAACAGCTTTTGGACCTGTGCTTCCCTGTTTTTGAACTTTTTCTTCTTTTTACCTTTTGGTTTAGAGGAAGAACTTTTTTCAACCACATACATAGAACCTGGCTTCCTAAGAACACCCTCGGGTACTTGAAATTCTTTAAGAAATTCTGCCAAAAAAAGCTAAGCTTATTCATGATATAGTTCGGACAGAATTTCCTGAAACTATCAGGCAGTGACTTGAGTTTGATATCGACCTGAGTTTTCTCACCAATTTCAGCTCCTATGATCTCCAGTTCATTCAAAAGACTGATCATCTTTAGAACATGATCCCTAACTAGGGTGTCTTCAGCTATACTTGTATTCATAAGAGACTTCGTGGTAAGTTGCCTAGCAGCACGATTTTGATCCCCAAATATTTCTTTGAGGTTCATAATCATGTCATAGGTACTGGGAATAGACTGATGCTGATGCTGCAAAACATTTGACATGAAAGCCAAAATATAACAACGAGTCATTTGATCTGCTTTCTTTCACTTTTGATGGGCCCAAATTTTTTGTTCGATCGCCCCTTCATCAAGTACTGGTGGACAAATCTCAGTTAATACAAACTTATAGTCCTCAACAGTTAATACAATGTCCAAATTCATTTTTCAGTCTACATAGTTTGGTCCTGTTAGTTTATTTTCTTTGAATATAGACGCGAGAGGATTAAAGCTATTTTATTCCTGAGAATCGTATAATTAAAAATAACCGTTAATTATGATGAGAAAAATTTTGAACTTATTTTAATTTGGTTCCCTCTACCATTTTAAAAAAAAATTCGTTAGGAGCCTGGTTCCCTAGGAATAGCATGCCTCGATGGAAGGACGTCTACTATCCATTGTTTGCCTAAACATGCCAATTCTTTTTAATTTTATTATCTAGGCAACTGACCATGTCAAGTAAAATTAAATAGCTGACATAACTTTGGTCTAGTAAATAATAGCAGTGACTCAGATGGAGAGAAGACTAATTATTTACAGCTAAGTGTTAACCACCACCTAATCCCAAATCAATAGCTTCGCAATGAATTTTTCAGATGCAAAAGTGATCGACACTAATAATTATCCAGAATTATTCCTTAAGGAGGTTTGTATCGACGATATATCAATTAATCTGTTCGATGGGGAGGAAGGTCTTACTGTCAACACGCAAAATTAATTACATCGCCTACAAATTGGTGATGGAGACCGCGTGATTTATCTGTGAATAAATTTTCTCTTCCACTTAGATTTTTAAAATATTTTTGAGAGTTATATAAATCCATTTAATTAAAATAAATTTGACGCCACCAAAAGCCATGCAACTCACCTAGCCTAACCCACCACAACCTCAATAAAATAAATTTATAACTCTACACATAGCCAAGTATAACTTCCCACCATAACGCTACCCGCCATATAACTCGACATCCACTCACATGGACAACCAACAACTCACAGAATCAAGCCTAACCCGAAGGCCAACACTGAACCACTTAAATCACGAGGTCACAAAACACCACCTTTTCTCCAAAAAGAACCACGGCCCAAAACACGCCCCGCACCCAACGAAGAACAAACACCACGCACTTAACCTTGCACCAACACCCTTATCTAACCATGCACGCAACCCCTGAGGACGGCATCTAAACAAACACCCGAAGCCACGACACGACCCCCGAAGCCACAACACAACCAACAGAGCCCCAAAAAGAATCTAATAGTATTTCAGTCGATTAATCCCATATATTAATCAACTGACTACCATTAGAAATCAATTGGAAACCAAGAACCCAACCACTAACAAACAAAACAACAGCCCAGGACTTCAGTCGACTGACCCCACTCACTTAGTCGACTAAAAACACACTAGAAACCAAGAAAACCAAAACAGAACTAATTCAGTCGACTGACCCTTCAAGTCCAGTCGACTGAACCCCTCTCCTAGCAATTCAGTCAACTGAACAACCCAGTTCAGTCAACCGACCCATGGCAAAAATAGTTTTCGAACCACTGTTTCAACCCACTAAACCTCGAATTAGAGCCTCCAAACTCCCATCCAACACCCTCGGCCATACTAACGCCCAAGCCTAATACCAAAACCCCGAAAGAAACACTCGACACCTGATTCCAATAACCGAAATCAACGAAGAACATGTTTTTAAACCAAAACTTTGTTTGAACATAAAATGATTTTTCATACATTTTTAACCGATATAAACACACACGATTACACATAGCACCCTTATAAGATATGAGAGTTTAGGATCCTACCTCATTGAGTTAAAAACTTGACGCCTTGATCCGCGTGTAAAATTAAACTTTGCCAGAATAAAATTCCATTTGGATGGATGCGTAGACCACGATGCCCATCGCAAGGAACAACAGTTGGATCGTCGAACACTAAGCCCCGGGCCCCCGAGAAGTTAGAGAGAAGGCAGAGAGAAAAAATAGAAAACTTAGCTGAGAAGTTTTGAAAATGTCTTTTAAAAATATCTAACGCCAGATATTTATAGGCCACGAAAATATCTTCTTTTTTTATTAAAATTCGCACCGCAACGCCCAACGGCCCCGAGAACTAACCCTGTATGTATATTTAAGCCCGATCATGCATCAAAAAGCATATAAACATGCTGTAACGAAAACACTAAATGCACGTCGAAAAAAAAAATGGGTCATGGTCTCACATAATCTGTCCAATGGAGAGGAAGGTGTCACGCCCCAAACTCCAGGGTCACGTGAAAAGCCACCATAACATCATTTTGAAAATATCTTTTGTTGGAAAACCCTCAACACAAAAATATTTAACAGTTGAAATAAAAAAGAGTACCCAAGGTTCACTCTCATAAATAGAATACATTATGTCCATACATGCATAAAGTATATCGCTCTAAGGCGTACAACACTCGCCTGTAGAAACAAGCATCACATGTAAAAGTACATGTCCAAATAATAGGAAAACTACAGCAAGCCTTCCGCCACCACGGGCATCTAGGTCAACTCCTCATGATCATCTACACCTGAAAAAAATTTACACAAAATCTCACACCGTGAGCCGAAGCCCAATGGAAACAGACTATAAAGCTATAAAGCAGGATGTGCCATCATATAGTATGAACTGGCTCAACCACAAGAGTCTAAAAAGGATTTTTCATCCTTAAAATCATGCATTGCAAACAAAGCAAATAACCTACCACAGTTAAGGGAAAACAGTAATAAAATAGTATTCTTCACTCAGGCCACACAACCGAGGAAAATAAGATAAAATGAATCATATATACCAACTCTGTCAACTCAAGACAAAGCCAACAACTATAAATTCCTACCCATTACCTATCCCTGAACCACTTAAGGCCTGCTAGGTAATGACAAGTTCTATACAGAGTTACAACAACGCAGCCACACAAGGGGGTAATCGGCTCTTTACGGACTAAAATCGAGGGAAGAAGCACCCAATTGCCCTTTACGGATTGCCACGACCGAAGGAAGAAGCACCCAAACTCAAACACTATTACGGTATATCTATGACTCATTTAAAAACTAGGATGTAATTCAACTACGAAAAATGATAAAACAGTTTTATAGTTATACATCAACATGTATAAAAAGATTCAAAATCCATCAACATGGAGATCTACTAGCATATAAAAACATACTCTCATCAAACATTTTAAAAGCTAAAATTCAACCCCAAGGTTAGCTCCAAACCTCCAAAAACACGTTTCAAGATTTTCACAAAACCTCCATTTTCAAAACCACTTTTTGAAACTACGGATATCAACACATCTGAAACACGAAAAGACTAACATCCCTCTTCAAGGTTTCAATCAACGGACATCATAATTCCATTGATTAAACACCACTCGAGGAAAGATAGTCCCAAAAACATCAAAAATCTTTAAAAAACTACCTAGAACCTCAGTCGACTGGACCCCAACCCCGAGTCGACTGAAAACACGCTAGAAAACGAGAAAAGCCAAAACAAAACCAACTCAGTCGATTGACCTCCCAGGTTCAATTGACTGACCTCCCAAAAACATGATCCAGTCGATTGACCTCCCAAGTTTAGTTGATTAACCTCCCAAAAACATGATCCAGTTGATTGACCTCCCAGGTTCAGTCGACTGACTTCCCAAAAACATGATCCAGTCGGCTGACCTCACAGGTTCAGTCGATTGACCACCCATAGAAACTGTTTTTGAGCTACGATTTCAGCCTACTCAAACCCGAAAGGAAGCCTCAAAACTCCCATTCAACACTCTCAGACTTACACACGCCCAAGCCTAACACCAAAACCACGAAAGAAACCTTCAAAACATGATTCCATCCAATCGAAACGATAAAAAATAGTTTTTAAGCTAAAAACCCAATTTATCATAACAAAAATCACTTTTTCATGTGTTTAAAGATGGTAACACTATACACGATTACAGTAGTATACCTTTAAGATAATAGAGTCTAGGATCCTACCTCGGTGAGTTAAAAACTCGACGTCTCGATCCATGTGCAAAACCAAACTTCGTTGGAATAAAATTCCATCCGGATGAATGCGTAGACCACCGTGCCAATAACAAAGATCGATAGTTGGATGACAAAAATTGAGCCTCGGGCTCCCAAGAAATTAGAGAGAAGGTAGAGAGAAAAAAGAAGAAAACTTAGCTGAGAAGTTTTGAAAATATCTAACGCCAGATATTTATAGGCCACCAAAATATCTTTTTTTTTAAATTTTTAAAATTCGCACCGCAACGCCTAATAGCCCTAGGGACCAACCCCGCATGCATATCTAAATCCAATCATGCATCAAAACGCATATAAACATGCTGTTTTATTACACATATGCATAAATGAACATGTCGAATATGTATATGTCACAAAAATAAAACAGAACAGGGTCTCACAACTCTCCACCCTTAGGGAATTTTGCCCCCAAAATTCACTACAAGGTCATAAGGTGAACAATTTCGCATATCTAGCACGAACCCTAGACTCAAGCTCCAACGTCGCTTCTTTAACCCCGTGATGAAGCCATAGGACCTTGACATAAGCAATTGTTCTCCCTCTCAACACCTTCTTTTTCGTATCCAAAATCTTTACTAGGCGTTCCTCATACGTAACATCTTCGTTGATCCGCAAGTCAGCCCAATCCAGTACCTGTGACGGGTTAGGCTAATACTTTCGCAGCATGGAAATATGAAATACGTTGTGCACAGATGCCAACTGAGGTAGTAAGGCCAAATGGTATGCTACCTCTCCATTCCTGTCAAGAATTTTAAATGGCCCAATGAAACGTGGTGATAGCTTCCCGCTACAGCTAAACCTCATCAACCCTCTGTGTGGCGAGACCTTCAGAAACACATAGTCCCCCATCGCATATGCCAAAGGTCTCCTCCTCTGATCAGCGTAACTCTTCTAGCGAGTCTGAGCATTTGCCAGGCATTGGCGAATCACAGCAACCTTCTCTGACGTCTCCCGCACTAAGTCGAGTCCTAGAACTGTAGTCTCTCCCACATCTGTCCAATATACAGGTGACCTACACGGCCTACCATACAAAGATTCATATGGTGCCATCCCTATACTGGACCGATAACTGTTGTTGTATGCAAATCCTGCCAATAGTAGATGATCTTCTGAAGAATCCTAAAAATTAAGTACATAGGCCCTCAACATATCCTCTAGAATCTGTATGGTCCTCTCAGACTGACCATCCGTCTGGGGTGAAAAGCGGTACTGAACATCAAACTCGTCTCCAAAGCCTCCTGAAGACTCTACCAAAAGCGCGATGTAAAGCGTGGGTCTTGGTCAGAAACAATAGACACCGGCACTCCGTGTAACTAGATTATCTCTCTGATATACAATCTATTCAGTCTGTCTACCGAGTCTTTCACGTGAATGGGGAGGAAGTGTGCAGACTTTGTTAACCTATCAACCACCACCCAAATAGCATCGTGCCCTTTTGGTGATCTAAGATGTCCCGTCACGAAGTCCATCGTAACATTCTCCCACTTCCACTCTGATATCGGCAATGGCTATAGCAATCCTATTAGCCTCTGATGATCCACCTTTATTCGCTGACAAGTGAGGTAACGGGAAATAAACTGACGCATGTCCCTTTTCATCCCGATCCACCAAAACTGATGACGCAGATCATGATACATCTTAATGCCTCTAGGATGCACTGCAAGGCCAGAATGATGGAACTCGTGTAGTATATCCACATGGCATGCCTCTGGTACAAATAACCTCCCAGCCAATCGTAAACTCTTATCTGAACCCACAACCCAACCCGTTGTGTCCTCTCCACTAGCAACACGATTTTGCATCATCTAAGCCTCCTGATCCGTTTGCTCGATCTCTAATACATGTGCAATCAACGCAGGTCCTAAAACTACAAAAAATAAGGTGGCACCTCCCTATGTCTCCTAGAGACACAGATCAAACTCCTCAATCTCTCCAAGCATATCCCACTCGCGTATAGCCACAGAAGCTAACGATCCATGAGATCTCCTACTGAGAGCATCAGCCACAACATTGGCCTTCCCTGGGTTGTACTGTAGGTCAAAATTATAATCTTCTAACAACTCCATCCATCGTCGTTGGCACAAATTCAGGTCTTTCTGCGAAAATAAGTATTTCAAACTCTTATGATTAGAGAAAACCTCAAAGTGCTCACCATATAGATATTGATGCCATGTCTTCAAGGCAAAGACCACAGTTGCCAACTCCAAGTCATGTGTAGGATAGTTCTTCTCATGTATCTTCAACTTTTGGGAACCATAGGCTACAACCTTACCTAACTGCATTAGAACATAGCCCAAATCGTCATGTGATGCATCGCAGTACACTGTATACCCCAAACCTCTCTCTGGAATAATCAACACAGGTGGACTAGTCAATCTCCTCTTTAACTCCTGGAATGCTGACTTACAGGACTCACCCCAAACAAACACAACTCCTTTCCGCGTAAGACGTGTCATCAGCGCGGCAAGTCTAGCAAAATCCTTCATGAACTGCCGATAGTAGCCTGCTAAACCCAAAAAATAGCAGATTTTAAAGACATTCTTTGGTCGCTCCAAACCCATCACTGCATCAGTCTTCGACGAATCCACTACTACTCCGTCTGTAAACACATGTCCAAGAAACCTCGCCTCGGACATCCAAAACTCACACTTCTCAAACTTTGCATACAAGAGAAGCTCCCTCATAGTCTATAAAATAATACGCAGATGGTCCTCGTGTGCCTCCCTCGTGGGTGAATAGATAAGAATATCATCCACAAACATCCCACAAAACTATCCAAATATGGATGAAAAATCTTATTCATCAAACTCATAAACGTAGCAGGAGCATTTGTCAGACTGAACGGCATGACCAGAAACTCATAGTGACCATAACGAGTTCGAAAGGCGGTCTTCGCTATGTCCTCGTCCCTAATCCTCAGCTGGTGATATCCTGATCTCAAGTCAATCTTCGAGAAATAACTCGATTCCCTCAACTAATCAAATAAATCGTCAATCCTTGGCATCGGACACTTATTCTTCACCGTTACTTGATTCAGCTTTCGATACACAATCGCAAGGATACACAATTGCAAGGATCCATCATTCTTCTTAGCAAAAAGAGAAGGAGATCCCCACGGTGAAGTACTCCTAAAGTTATACCTTGAGTTCTCGCAACTCAGCTGGTGTAAAGCGGTAAGATGGCATGGATATGGGAGCAGCTCCTGGAACCAGATCAGTAGAAAACTCTACCTCCCGGCTCGGTGGTAACTCAAACAGATCGTCAGGAAAGACATTTGGATAGTCACAAATCACAGGGGATAACTCTCCTCGGACCCCAACCGTCTCATCCAACATGAGAGCTAAAAAGAGGAAACTCGGATTCCCTCGACTCCGAGCAAAAATAGGCATGGACGCCAAACCCTCATCCCTATCACCCAGGAAATGAAAGCAATCACCCGCCGGTGTACAAATCGATACTCTCCATCGATCACAATTGATAAAGGCACGATAGGTGGTCAGCCAGTCCATCCCTAGGATGACATCAAACGTGGTCATGTCTAGAATGATAAAGTCAAACTCTAAACAACGATCGGCAACCTCCAGCACACAGGATCTGCAAACGTGACTCAGCATAACACTCTCACTGACTAGGGTCTCTACACTCAACGCACTACCCAACAAGTTTGTCTCCAACCCCAATACAGATGAAAAAATTGAAGAAATAAATGAATGCGATGCTCCCGTATCGATAAGAACATTAGCCCATGATCTATTTACTAGGAGTGTACCTTTGATCATGGATGTAGTAGCTGCAGCATCGGGCACGACCGGTGCTCTAAAAGAATTGGGATTTGTAAAAACATATGCTCTGGCCTGTCCATTACGGCCCTGAACTATCGACTTTCTGCCAGACAGTACTGAAGCACCACCCTCTACAAACCTAGATGTCTGAGCTCTAGGCTGTTGATACGTCTGTCGTCCCTGGGCAGATGGAACAGCTAGTGCTCTTGATGTACTCTGAATGCTCCCTCCTCTGGGATAGTTCCTCATGATGTGCCCAAACTGACCACACTCAAAACATACCAGTGGTCCTCTCCCCTGAGGCTGGGCTGATGCTAAGCTCTGAACCTGGCCCTTCAGCGGGTACTCAAGTGATGGATGCCCTGGTTGTCGGCATCGATAACAAATGACCTCTCTCTGCTCTGGCTTTCCATAGTGGCTACTGAAGGTGCAGGCATAGAAAACTGTGGCTGATATGACCCTACCAAATAGGAACTCGACTAGACGACCTATGGTGCTTCCTCCTCTGCTCCTGAGACTGTGTACATCTCCCATCCTACTGACTCTTACTCTCTCTGTCCCTATGGGTCTCGTTCAGGGTGTCTTTCACTTTCATGGCTGTCTCCACTAGTTCTATAAAGACCTGCATCCTGAATACTTCCACTCTATCTCGAATAGCTGGCCTCAAACCCCGTTCGAAGCTCTTCACATGAAATTCATCAATAGGCACGATATCTTGTGCAAATCGGGATAAGCTAGTGAACTCGACCTCAAACTGAATCACTGACATCCTCCCCTGAGTCAGGAAAAGGAAGTCCTCTCTGTAACGGTCTCTTAAAGTTGTCAGAAAGTATTTCTCTAGAAATACCTTTATGAACGCCTCCCAAGTGCCTCCTATTGTAGTCCTTACAACCTTCCACCACGTATGAGCACTCCCCCTCTGCTGGAAGGCAGCAAAAGTAACCCTCAAATCATCTTTCTCTATCTGAAGCATATCCAAGATCCTGGTAACCAGCTTCAGCCATTCAGTGGCTACCAAGGGGTTAGGATCCCCAAAAAAGGTAAGAGGGTCCAGATGGCAAAACTCAAGCATCGCAACCGTCGCCCTCAGCTCAGGTACACTCTCCATTCCCCTAGCAGCCTCTACCAGCTGCCAAATGGTGCCTACCATCTCATGTAACATATCTACCCCATCAACTGGTCCTTGGGGTGCATTAGCATCCTCAATATCAGAGAGTGGAACATCCCTTTAGCCAGAACCACGGCTACGGCCTCGACCACGGCCTCGTCCTCCCTACGTGGACATAACTCTATATAAAAGCAACATAATAGAATAAGGTTTCATACAACATGTTATTGCTAACATAAAAGATAGAACACACATAAGCATGCTAACATATAGCCACTTAAGATCGTGTCAACACATCTCACATACTAAGGAGAATCGACAAGAAAGACGTGTCCATTTCGATAACCTACTTAGATTCCTTACTAGAAAACACGTCGGCTAAACGCCTTTCTAACATGGCTTCCAAGTTTGTTAACCCAAATGCCCGGAGGCAAGACTAATCAATCCTAAAGTTTAACCTCCATACTCATGTATACACAACTATTATGCTGAACAAGCTATCATGCTGAATAAGCTATCATGCATAAGTTAGAAAACACTTAAACATATGCAATCAAGCACACGCACATCCTCACAAGGTGATGCACCATCTTTCCCATGGCTCTTAGGTATTCGAACCCAGATCTCTAATACCATGTTGTCACGCCCCAAACTCCAAGGTCATGTGAAAAGCCACCACAACACCATTTTGAAAATATCTTTAATTGGAAAACCCTCAACACAAAAATATTTAACAATTGAAATAAAAAAGAGTACCCAAGGTTCAGTCTCTTAAACATAATACATTATGTCCATACATGCATAAAGTATGTCGCCCTGAGGCATACACCACTCGCCTGTAGAAACAAGCATCACATATAAAAGTACATGTCCAAACAACAAGAAAATTACAGCAAGTTTTCTGCCACCACAGGCATCTAGATCAACTCCTCATGATCACCTACACCTAAAAAAAGTTTGCACAAAATCCCACACCGTGAGCCGAAGCCCAATAGGAACAGACTATAAAGTTGTAAAGTAGGATGTACATTCATATAGTATGAACTGACTCAACCACAGAAGTCTAAAAAGGATTTTCCATCCTTAAAACCATGCATTGCAAACAATACAAATAACCTACCACAGTTAAGGGAAAATAGTAATAAAATAGTATTCTTCACTCAGGCCACACAACCAAGGAAAATAAGATAAAATGAATCTTATGTACCGACTTTGTCAACTCAAGACAAAGGCAACAACTATAAACTCATGCCCATTACCTATCCCTGAACCACTTAAAGCCTGCTAGGTAATGAAAAGTTTTATACGGAGTTACAACAATGCAGCCACACACGGGGGCAACCAGCTCTTTACTGACTGAAATCGAGGGAAGAAGCACCCAATTGCTCTTTACGGATTGCCACGACCGAGGGAAGAAGCACCCAAACTCAAACACTACTATGGTACATCTATGAATCATTTAAAAATCAAGATGTAATTCAACTATGAAAAACAGTAAAATAGTTTTATAGTTATAGATCAACATGTATAAAAGGATTCAAAATCCATCAACATGGAGATCTACTAGTATGTAAAAACATACTCCCATCAAACATTTTAAAAGCTGAGACTCAACCCCAAGGGTTAGCTCCAAACCTCCAAAAACACGTTTGAAGATTTTCACAAAACCTCCATTTTTAAAACCACCTTTTAAAACTACGGATATCAACACATTCGAAACACGAAAAGACTAACATCCCTCTTCAAGGTTTCAGTCAACGGACCTCATAATTCCATTGATTAAACACCACCCGAGGAAAGCCAGTCCCAAAAACATCAAAAATCTTAAAAAAACTACCCAGAACCTTAGTCAATTGGACCCTAACGCCCAGTCGACTAAAAACACGCTGGAAAACGAGAAAAACTAAAACAGAACCAACTCAGTTGACTGACCTCCTAGATTCAGTCGACTGACCTCCCAGGTTCAGTCGATTGACCACCCACGGAAACTATTTTTGAGCTAGATTTCAGCCTGCTCAAACCCAAAACGAAGCCTCGAAACTCCCGTTCAACACTTTCGGACTTACAAACGCCCAAGCCTAACACCAAAACTACGAAAGAAACCTTCAAAACATGATTCCATCCAACCGAAACGACGAAAAATAATTTTTAAGCTAAATACCCGATTTATCGTAACATAAATAATTTTTTCATGCGTTTAAAGACGGTAACACTATACACGATTACACGTAATATCTCTTTAAGACAAATAGAGTCTAGGATCCTACCTTAGTGAGTTAAAAACTCCACGTCTGAATCCACGTGCAAAACCAAATTTTGTCGGAATAAAATTTTGTCCAGATGAATGAGTAGACCACCGTGCCAATAACAAAGATCGATAGTTAGATCGGTGAAAATCGAGCTCCGGACTCCTAAGAAGTTAGAGAGAAGATAGATAGAGAAAAAAAAAACTTAGCTGAGAAATTTTGAAAATATCTAACGTCAGATATTTATAGGCCACCAAAATATCTTTTTTTTTTAATTTTTTAAATTTGCACCGCAACGCCCAACAGCCCTGGGGACCAATCCCACATACATATCTAAATCTGATCATGTATCAAAACGCATATAAACATGCTGTTCTATAACACATACGCATAAATGAACACTTCGAATATGTATATATCACAAAAATGAAACAAAACAGGGTCTCACCGAAGGTCTTACTGCCAATATGCAGGATTTAATTACGTCGCCTACAAACTAATGATGAAAATCGCAGGATTTATCTGCGAATAAATTCTCTCCCACTTAGATTTTTAAAACATTTTTTAAGATTATAAAATTCATTTAATTAAAATAAATTTATTAATTTTGAAAACCACACGATCTGAAATAATCAAATATCTTTCCAAGTGCACGATTCTAAAAATTCTAGTTTGCTAAATCATCTTTTCGTGTTTAAATACGTAACAAATAAAATTTAATAAATACATAGTTGTTTCATCAACTTTTCAGTTAAGATAGTAATTAAAAGTATTTATTTATTTTTATTTTCTATTTTATAGTTTTTGAAAAATAATAATTTATTTCGATCAAATATTTTTCTATTTAATTTATTTAAAATTTAAAATTAATTCGCACATTTTTTCAAGATATCCAATTTTATAAAAAAAATCTTCTTAAACGTGATATTTTGTAAAAAATAAAATATCTAAAAAAATTTTATTTAATTAAAATTAATTAATTTAAAAAAAATTTATTTTTATTTTTTATAAAAAAATATTTTAATTAAAACTAAATTTTTGAATTAATTAAATTAACAGGATAAATAAAATAGATATGCAATTAGTTACGCAGTTCATATATATATAAACATGATATGCATATTGTGGCGTTGGGATTTTGAGGCTTTTGGAAATGGTCAAAAATAAGAAATTCAAAAGATGTTTGAAAAATATTTTAACTTCTTGAAAGCTAAATTTTGAAAACTTCTTTTGTTAAAAAATAGAGTTGCTACTTGGTTTTGAGAAAAATCAAGAAAAACAAAAATGACTACTGATTTTTAAAACATTTAACCAGAGAAAAAAGGTTTGATGGCTAAGGTACGAATCGGGAAAGGTGTTAGGCACCCTCTTTGCCCAACCATAAGATTGGCCTCTACTAATCATCATTGATTTTTTAATAAAATTTTTTGAATGCATGCAAATAAAGAAAGTGGGAACAAAGAGAAAACATCCAAAATCAAATATAAAAAGTACATAACATATGTATTTAGAACGCCAAAACAAAGCAAATAATAAAAGAAAATCCTAAGTACTACGACATGCAATTTCTAACTAAATGATACATGGAGCACTCTCACATGCAATTTAATCAAAATAACCTAAGCTATCATGATTTAAATAAAAGAATAAAGACATGCTAAAAATGGCTAAATTTACCTAAACATGAATTGCTAACAGAATAAACTATACAATTTTGAAATAAAGTGAGTAAACACTAAACTAATATGTAAAATATGCACATTATCAAATTATCTAAAAGTATAAGTAAAATAAAAAGCATGTGAAAATCTTATATTAAAAAATTTACCAAAGAAAAATAATAAAACTAATAACGAGTATTTTATGTTTGATAAGAGAATATTTAAAAATTTAATTTGAAAAAAAAAAGAAATAAATAGAAGGCTTACAAAAAGAAAAATTAAGCTTAAAAAGGTTTAAAAAATGTTATTAAACTAATGAAAAGAAAACCTAACTATTTACATTATATATTTTAAAAGAGATAAAAGAAAATAAAAGAAAAAGAAAACAAAAGAAAAGAAAAAGAAAATAAAAGAAAGTCCTAACTATTTACATTATATATTTTAAAAGAGATAAAAGAAAATAAAAGAAAAAAAACAAAAGAAAAGAAAAAGAAAATAAAAAAAAGTTTTAACTACCATAAGGAGAGAAAATTACACTAACATTTGAAGGTAAAAACTAACTTAAAAGACTTTGTGTAATTTTTGAGTTTAATAAAATAAAATAAAAAAAATAATATAAAAAAATTAAGCTAACATCTAAAGAAGGAGAAAAGGACAAAAGAATAGGAAAATAAAGCTAATGATAAAGAGAAATGAAAAGAAAAGAAAATGTTAAAAGAAGAAATTATACTAACTAAAAGAAAAGAAAAAATAAATAAATATTAGAACATTAAACTAACATAAAAGGAAAAGAAAAAAAATGAAATGAAATACTAGAATTAAATGTGTGTAATATTGATAATTACAATTATTTTTATGTAAGTACTTGAATTATAACAATAACGATAGCGTTAATCGTATTGCTAAATTATATTAGCATTATTTAATGATTTAATATGCTTAAATGTAAGTAAGTAAATAAACAAAACAATTAATATTCAAGTAAACAAGTTAAACAAAATTAAACAAGCTAGACGCATTCATTAAAGAAATGAATTCCAATTATTAAAACAACTATATAAGCAATGTAAAAGAAATAAAATAATGAAATTAACCCGATTACTCCAAAGATGTAGAAAATAGAGTTAGAAAGACCGAAAATCCAAACAATGTACCTGGATTGCTAAGGAATACTCAAGCCGGGGAATGGTGCCAATGATCCAATCCTTAAGATCCAAGTTAGGATGGTAGAGATTCGGCACTCGATACTTCTGCAGGATTTCGGCGTCGGGGCTCGAAATTGTTGGAGCGAAAAAAATTTTGAACCGACACCGTGATCGTAAAAAATGACGTACGCGTTTTTCATGAAAAACCGAGAACAATATTAATCTTAATAGCATTATATCTTTATGAAACTTGTTGAAAAGCTTTAAGAATCCCGAATACGTTGAAGACGATCTTGCAACTTTCTCACGTATGTTCCAGAAGCACTACGACGATCACGGTGTGTGGGCACCAATTCCGATCGAAGTCTTTTTCTCCTCTTGGTTTCTTCTCACACTTCTCTCCAAAAGACAAAAATGATTTGCTAAAAAGGAGAGAGAGAGGGTAGCGGCTAGGAAGGGATTAGGGTTAGGTTTAGCCTCTTAATTATATATTTGCATATATCCCTTAAGATATGAATGGTATATGTATCTTTCTCTCCCTTTAAATAAGTAAAATATACATATCCATCTAAAACCAAAACCCCACCCCCTTTATTAGGGCCGGACACCTAGGGAGTAATCCCTAGGTGTGCCAAATTTGAAAATCGTCCTCTAACAATTCAATTAAACCGAAACCAATAAGAAAATTATTCGTGTGTATAATGGGCCACAAGATAGATCACGAGAAAGTATAGGACTCGGGCTAACTGTAAAAGAAAATCGGATATCCCTAACTCTGTCCCCGAGTTAGATCCTTTCTCGCACGAACCAGAACTTATTCCACTAAAGGGCCTGACTGAACTCTCGGCCCTTACTCAAATTATATCTTGAGTTTCTAATTATCAAATGTACTGAATTCTCCCAACGTTTAAGATATGGATTCCCGACAAATAAATTAGGTTACTAACAACACGATTTAATTATTTTCTTTTTCTCGCAACCGCGCCGCTTAACTTTTTGATATGCCGGATCCGAAGACCCACTGTATAGGTTTAGCATAATCAAACCTATAAGCAAAGAACACGAGGGGGAACTCCTCAACCTAAATCGAGCGTGGTTTCCGTTAGCTGATTATCAATCATCGGATAAATAACGTCAGTACCCAACTCATCGATATTGTTGATCTCATGGAGAAAATCTCAACCATTGACGACTCAAAGTACTGTACATCGTCTGAACACAATTAATCAATCACTTCAGGATTAAGAGTTCATGCAATACATGATAATACAGGATATGGATCAATTCATATAGTCAGTATAGAATCGATATCCTGTTGATCCCGCTCAATACACTCCAAGTGTACTAACACATCGAGCTCGAACATCAAATTCTCAAAACCTGAATTCGATCCGTTCGACCTAGCCAAGACTAGCTACTATAACGATGTACTACAATCATACCAATAGAATGTCTGGGTCCATTGTGGTTGTGAGCCTACCAGTATAATCTGTTAGAATCTTTGACCCGATCTTCCGTGCAGCACGCACCGAGTTAAATACTGGATAGAATATACGGACTATGCATTCATACATCACAAATATAAATATGAAATAATAAATGAAAAACCATCTCAAATTGTTTCTTGTTAATATGCCAGGAATCCAGAATAAAATACATAAAAAGCATGACTTTTCAATATGCATTCCCAACAATCTTCCACTTATACTCAAAGCCATGCAGAAACACACCTGACACCTAACCCTTCTACATGGTTATCAAAGACTTTCTGAGATAAAGCCTTAGTAAAATGATCCGCTAGGTTATCCGTAGATGCTATCTTGGAAACTACCATGTCTCTACATTGCACGATCTCTCGGATGAGATGATACTTTCTCTCAATGTGCTTCCCCTTTTTGTGGACTCTTGGTTCCTTCGAGTTCGCAATCGCTCCACTGTTATCACAAGAAAGTATAATAGGCGATTGTACCGAGGGTACCACATTCAAGTCCTTTAGGAAGTTCCTGAGCCAAACTGCTTCCTTAGCTACATCCGAAGCTACAACATATTCAGCCTCCATGGTAGAGTCAGCAATATAAGACTGCTTGACGCTCCTTCAACTGATGGCTCCACCTCCCAAGTAAACACATAGTCTGAGGTGGACCTCCTAGAATCTCTACCTGCCTAAAAATCTGAGTCAGTATACCCAAGAGGTATAAAACTATCAGTCTGATACACCAACATATACTCCCTAGTCCTTTTCTGGTACTTGAGTATATTTTTGACCGCAGTCCAATGCTATTTCCCTGGATTAGACTGATATTTGCTTACCAGCCCTACGGCATAACAAATATTTGGTCTAGTGCAGAGCATGCCATACATGAGACTTTCTACTGCCGAAGCATAAGGAATAGCTCTCATCCTCTCTATCTCCTGAGGTGTCCTAGGACACTGATCCCTAGATAGAGTAATCCCATGTCTAAAAGAAATAAATCCTTTCTTAGAATTTTTCATGCCAAATCGAGCAATAATCAAGTCAATATAACGGGCTTGGGATAAGCCCAACATCCTACGTGATCGATGTCGTATGAGCTTGATCCCAAGGATTTGGGCCGCTTCTCCAAAGTCTTTCATGTCAAATTGACTCGATAGTCACACATTTACCGAAGATAGCAACCCCATATCATTTTCGATTAAGAGAATGTCATCAACATAAATGACTAGAAATGCCACCTTATGCCCATCTCACTTCCAGTACACGTAATACTCAATAGGACACTGATCAAAGCCAAAGCTTTTAATCGCTTGGTCAAATCGAGTGTTCCAATACCTTGATGCTTGCTTAAGCCCATAAATAAATTTCTTAAGCTTGCAGATTATGTGCTCTTGGCCCTTTGCTATGAACTCGACTGGCTGCATCATATAGATACTTTCGTCAAAACTTCTGTTAAGGAATGCCGTCTTGACGTCTATTTGCCAAATATCGTAATCGAGATAAGTAGCAATGGATAGGAGAATCCGAATGAACTTAAGAATAGCCACCGGCGAATAGGTTTTCTCATAATCAAACCCTTCTTTCTGAGTAAACCCCTTCGCAACAAGCCAAGCTTTAAAGGATCTACAAGCTCCCAAACCTGATTAAAGTATATAGACTCTATCTCAGATTCCATAGCCTTTTGCCATAATTCTGCATCCTTGTCTTGTAGTGCTTCATTATAATTTCTGGGTTCGGTATCATGTTCTTCTGAAATTTTGTCGTAAGACTCTCCCAAGAACATGAATATCTCGGGTTGACGAACAACCCTCCCACTACGACGAAGCTCCTGCTGTATACTCACGATAGGTGGTATCTCATTCCATTCATTGGGTATGTTTTCTGGTTGTACCAAATTTCCATTCCTCACCTCTTCAAGAACAATTTGTGACTGGGGTTTGTGATTTATTACATAATCCTTTTCCAAAAATCTTGCATTTGTGCTAACAAATACCTTCTGACTCTTAGGATCATAAAATAAACCACCTTTAGTTTCTTTAGGGTA
>JAULJZ010163301.1:0-26276 GCA_032270985.1 Heliamphora pulchella | reverse complement strand
TAATGGTTTTATTTAATTATGTGATTCTCAGGATTAAAATGAATTTTAACCCACTCACTTCAATACTCAAAGAAAAAAAAACTAACGGAACCAATTTTTGTTGACTAAAAATGTAACTTGGATATAATTTTAACTACAAATGGTATTCCTTCAATATTAGAAAATGTGTCTGTTTCAGAAAAAAGTTATTCCTTGGGGTCGAAAAGCATGAAGAAGAAAAATGTTTAGAAACAAGGAGACACAATTTTCAGGATAGTTAGTGGGCCATGGACTGGTGTAAAAAAGTCGAAAGGCATATGTTTTCACTGCAATCAGACCCAGCACTATAAAAAGCTATGTCCAGTATTTCTCAAAAGGCAGAATAAATAGGGTAATTTCTGTTCGCTAGTTGTGGAAACATGTTTAGCAGAGTTATCTACCGATACCTAGTGTGTAGATACAAGAGCCACTAATCATGTCTGCAATTCATTGTAGGGGTTTAAAAAAATCCAACAACTCAGTAATTGGGAGATTTTCCTGCATATGGGCAATAACACAATGGTAACAGCAGTTGCAGTAGGGGATGTCACTCTTAGTTTTGGTAGAGATCGAGTTTTAATATTGAGAGATTGTCTTTATGTACCTGCCATTAGAAGGAACTTAGTTTCTGTTTCTGGATTGGCTAAAGACGGATATTTTGTTTATTTTAATAACTCTGTCGTTATTAAGGATAATAAATGAGTTATCTGTTCTGGTACATTAGTGGACGATTTTTATATTATTACTCTAATATCTCCTACACTACAACTAACTGAAATGAATAAAACATCTAATTTACCATATAAGAGAAAAAAAATTTCTTTAATGAACCAAACGTTTCTTTGGCGCTTACGCTTAGGTTATATTAATCTAAAAAGGATAAATAAACTAGTAGCAGATGGACCTTTGAGTTCATTGAAAGTGGATGCACTTTCAATCTGTGAATCTTGCTTAAAGGGTAAGATGACCAAGAGGCCATTTTCGGGCAAAGGCTATAGAGTTAAAGAACCGTTGGAGCTGGTTCATTCTGATGTGTGTGGTCCTATGAAAATCTGGACTATAGGTGGCTTTGAGTACTTCATTAGTTTCATTGATGACTACTCAAGATACAGATACATTAACCTGATGCACCGTAAGTCTGAATGCTTTGAGAAATTCAAAGAATTCAAGGCAGAGGTAGAAAAGAATCTAGGTAAAAGTATCAAGTCACTATGATCTGACCGTGGTGGGGAATACCTCTTTGGAGCGTTTAAGGACTACTTATCATCAGAGGAGATTACATCCTAGTTGACTGCACCTGGTACTCCACTGTAGAATGGTGTAGCAGAAAGAAGAAATAGAACTCTTATAAAAATTGTAAGGTCGATAATGAGTTATTCAGGTTTACCAGATTCGTTTTGGAGACTCGCTTTAGAGACAGCGGCTTACATTTTGAACATGGTACCATCTAAGTCAGTACCTTCTACCCCCACAGAATTGTGGACCGAGCATAAGCCTAGTCTGAAACACATTTAGATTTGGAGGTGTCCAGCATATGTGCTGAAAGGGAACGCGGGTAAGTTAGAACCGAGGACAGAAGTCTGTTTCTTTATGGGGTATCCCAAGAGAACAAAAGGTGGCCTATTTTATAATCCTAAGGATCAGAAGGTCATTGTTAGCACTAATTTCCGATTCTTGAAAAAGGGTTGTATTATGGATCACAAGCCCAAAAGAAAAATTATTTTGGAAGAACTGAAAAAAAATACCAGTAGAATGGAAGAGGAATCACAAGTTACTGATATTTCATTACCTCATCGTAGTAGGAGAATTATCGGGACAGGTGCAAATCAAGAACAGGTGCTGATGCACAGGGTTCAAATTCTGCACAACCTGTTACTACTAGTTCACAGACACAGGTAGTGCCTCATCGTAGTGGGAGGGTTGTTCATCAGCCTGACCCATCAGCCTGACCGGTATATGTTCTTGGAAAAATCTTTTGACAGGATCCCGATAGAACTGGATACAGAGCCCTGTAACTACAATGAAGCACTACAAGACAAAGATATAGATCTTTAGCAAAGGGATATGAATTCAGAGATAAAATCTATGTATTCCAATCAGGTCTGAGAACTTGTAGAATCACCCGAAGGGGTAAAACCCATTGGATGCAAGTAGATCTACAAAAGGAAGAGAGGAGTAGATGGGAATGTTGAGACCTTCAAAATTAGGCTTGTTGCTAAAGGGTTCACTCAAAAAGAAGGGATTGACTATGTAGAAACCTTTTTGCCGGTAGCCAAACTTAAGTCTATCTAGATTCTCTTATCCATTGCCGAACATTTTGATTATAAAATCTGGCAAATGGATGTCAAGACATCTTTCCATAATGGAAGTCTTGACAAGTGTATCTATATGATACAACCAGACGAGTTCATTGCAAAGAGCCAAGAACAAATGTTATGTAAACTTAAGAGATTCTTTTATGAACTTAAGCAAGCATCGAGGTCTTGGAACACTTGGTTTGATCAAGCTATAAAAGCTTATGATTTTGATCAAAATCTGGATGAGTTCTATGTGAACAAGAAGCGTGACGAAAGTGTGGTGATCTTCCCAATACTTTATGTGGACGATATCTTACTCATCGAAAACGATGTGGGGGCATTATCTCAGGTTAAAGTATGGTTATCGGGGCAGTTCAATATGAAGAATTTGGAAAAAGCTAATCACATCCTTGGGATCAAGCTTATGCGAGATCTGAAACAAAGGATGTTGGGCTTATCATAAGCAAAGTATATCGATGATATCCTTGCTCGTTTTAGCATGCAGGATTCCAAAAAAGAATTTCTCCCTTTCAGGTATAGAATCACTCTATCCAAGGATCAATGTCCTATGACACCTGATTAGATAGAGAGGATGAAGGCGGTTCCTTATACTTCGGCAATAAAAAGCCTTATGTATGCTATGCTTTGCACTAGACCCGACATCTACTTTACCATTGGCATGGTTAGTAGATATTAGTCTAATTCAGGACAGGAGTATTGGACTGCGGTAAAGAATATAATCAAGTACTTGAAAAGGATTAAGGGTTATATATTGATTTACCAAGCAGACAGTCTAGTACCTTTAGGGTACACAGACTCAGATTTTCAGTCAGACATAGAGCTTACATCAGGAGACAACCTTGCAGATGCTTTACAAAGAGCTTACCGGCTAAGACTTTTGAGAGTCATATAAAGGGTATAGGAGTCAGATGTATGGCAACATGATTTTGAGTATAAGATGGAGATTGTTAGGGTTGGTTTATTAGAAATCATATTTTTAGTATTTAATTTTATTTTAATAGAATTAATTTTTTACTTTATGAGAATCTTTATGAGCAATGTATGTATATCATTTCTTTGATATGCATGGATGTCCGATATTCTGTATAGTATTTAATCTTGTGTGTAGAGTATGGCTTACACACAGAAGACCAGATTTTAGGTTCCTGCAGAATATAAATTTTATGTTCACAGTTTAGATGGAAATGGACATACCATCGGTACGACTGTGCCACAGAGTTTTAGTAAACCTGTCTTGGTTACGGGGAACAGATAATAGCGCCGTCTATTGTTCCGACTCTCTTGCCAATACACTTTGTGTGTATTGATCGGAACATTTTGGGTAATTAATTTAGTACTGACTACTAACTATATAAATTAGTTCACACCCCAAGATTATTATGAATAGTGCTTATCCTCTTAATCCTGAAATAATTATTAATTTTTATATATTTAATATTCATTATTTTGATTCAGTAGAGTGTGTGATCTTATATGAGTCTATATTCTCAGTGAGTTAAATAGCAGTATTATTTATATTGTAAATATTAATTATTGACGGAATCCTCTTCCCGAATGATCAGGATTGACGATACCTCCTTAAGGATGCTTATAAGTTTTGACCGGGCCAAACCCTACAGGTGAATTTGATAATCCGATGGTCAAATTAGTTAAGCAGAAGGGTTTAAGGAATATCAAGATGCCGATTAAATTAAATTGTCAGTAATAAAATTTAATTGGCAGGTATCAGGAATCTTAACGTGGAGAGAAATAGTAAGTATTTTATAACAGGAGCTCAATGCAAGAAGGTCTTGAAATTATGGGTCAGAGTGCAATTATAGTTCTTCAGTGATGTAAACTATAATTCAGTATTTTATATAAATTGCAGAAACCGCTACTGATTTTCCATATATACAGGTACCGCTATGCGTCTTTCTTTAATTGCAGAAACCACGAGTAGGTGTTTGTGTTCTACTGAGAGTCTAACTCATAATTATAACACGAGTAGGCTGAACCAATTTGAGATTGATAGTTCATATATCATTATCATTATGATATTATTTTTATCTTTCAAGACTTAAATATATCGGGGTTCTACCGGTACGAGTTCTCGGAGAATCGTAGTCCATACTACGTTCGAGGATCGCGTAAGGAAATACAGTAGAAAATTTAATTGGAGCTTCAACTCGGAATCAAGTTGTAGTTGAAGATTAGATCGACAAGAGGTATTCTTCTAAATTAACTTTGGTTGCACAAATTTATTTTGATCATTCTTCGTCAAAAAAATTTATCTGGAGCCCATTTTGGCGTTTGCCCTTCTAGTTAATTTTTACCAAAAATCGTTTTACAAAAACAATGATCTTGACAATTTTGCCTCTAACAAATTTATCCTTCTCCTTGACAGACTTTCAAGCAAAAGTTGATCAAGACATTTTTTTATCTTCATCACGTCATCTCTGACCTTTCTGATAGAGTCAAAAATCTAGACAAAACCAACCGTACCTTAAGGAAAGAGGTTGAACATGCTACTGATACTGGGAGATCCTTGTGCCGCACAATAGATGACAGCATTGTCTCCATTGTCAATACAAATAATGCCATTCTCTAGCAAGTCAAAAAGGAGTATGATGAGAGAGTTATGATTGGTGTTCAAGAATATTCTATAAAGTCGAAGAACACTTCTAGTGGCTCAAGCAAGCATGGGCTACATAATTCAAGGCCAAATAGACAAAGGAAGAAAAAGCTGCAAGACTGAAACATGAAGTAGACTTGGCCCTCGCTGCCACTCTTGATGCCATGGCAGCAGCAGAAAAGAAAGATGAACACGCACAATCTTTCAAGGAAAAAGCTTCTACGCGAAAGTAGAAATATGAGGCGAAGAAGAGATTTTGAGAATTCATGGATAACCCCTGATGCAGATTTTGATGATTCCAAAAGGGGATAAGAAAAGAAGTGAAAAGAACGAATGAGATTTTTCAATAGTTTATGTGTTTTAATGTGAAGGATAAGTTGTATCTAACAAACATACATTCCTTTTTTATGTTATTATGGATGTGATTGGCTAACACAAACATTTCTAATTGTTAATGGTTACGTATAATATCATATTTGTTCCATGCCTCTTATTTCTGTTGTGTGTTGATATGATTATATGTCTTTGAAAAATTGAGCTTACACAATTCCATATATGTTAAATCTTTTGATTATATCGCTTACCTAAGTTTATGTTTAATTGATACCCAATTTTAATGAATTCAGAATACTTCTAAATTCATTTGAAAATTCTTATAAACTTGTGGCTTTTATTGTCATCATATGCCATGTTGATTTAACTGCATATCTTGTTTAAGGCATAACGATAAGAGGAGAACCCTTGTTAAAATTTTTTTAAAATATTTTATAGAAAATGTTGAAATTATTGCAATTATCAAAAAAATGGGAGATTATTAATCCAAAGACTTTTCATTTAGATTTTGATGATTTTCATAATTTAGTTTCTAAGAATAAATTGATTTAAAAGGATAATATTTAATATTTTCAAAAAGGTAGTGTTGACACAAAATGACAAATGAGTTGCACCTTTAGCCATATGAGATGACTCATCTCTCAAAAAGATTGACTCTTAAGTATTCTTGAATGAGAATATTTTGTGTTAATCTAATTGATATTTGAGTCAACACTTTAAGGTAAAGAATATTTGATGATATCAAGTGTGTCAACACCTTTGAGCAAATGAGTTGACACCCTAGCATGTTTATTGAAAATGTTGCAGGTATTAAATTTTGAGTCGACACAAAAGAACCGAAACCCTCTGTACTCAAAAAGAGTCGACACAAACAAAGTTTAAGTCGACACAAAGTGTTTCTTCACTTTAGTTATCCAAAATTTTGAGTCGACACAAATTACAAATGAGTCAACACAAAAATACCGAGGCTGCCTGCAGAAATTGTGAGTTTACACAAATTAAAGAAGAGTCAACACAAATATACCGAGCCTGCCTGAAGAAATGTTGAGTTGACACCAAAGTCAAATTGAGTCGACACAAATTCACCGAGAGTTCCTGTACTTTTTAGTGTCGACACAAAAGGCAAAATGAGTCGACACAAAAAGGCCCTCTTGGATACTTGAAGAACCAAATGAGTTGACACCAAAAGATTTGTGTTGACACCGTTATGTTGATGAGAAGAATGCAGAAATATTGTCGACACCAATGAAGAACAGAGTCAACCCAATCAATTGAAGAACCCTGCCCTAGAAGTTTTGTGTCGACCCAAAATCTATTTGTGTCGACACCTACGACGAAATTAAAAAATGCGGTAGAGCTCAACGGTTGAATTTTTGACATTAAATGCTCCCACCTACCTCCAACGGTCATGAAACCTCAAGAGCTTATATAAGAAGTTACTCCTCAGCATTTAAGAGATTTGGAGACACACATACTCACTGTTGTATTACTTGATTCAAAGTCAAAACCCTTCAAGCTCTCATTTATTATTCTAACTCCAACTCTTGTATCTCATCTCTTTACCTTTCATTTATTGCCAATCATTTCTGTAAAGAGAGTGAGTGATACTCATTAAAACATCCCATTTATTATATCCAAGGGTGAGTCACCCTTTGTCCTTTTAGAGAGTGGGTAAATCTCATCAAAGAAGAACTCAAGAAATTAGAAAAAAAATAAGAACGTATTTTTCGTAAGATCGTCTTGAAGTTGTAAAAAGTTTTGAATGTACCCGTAAGCATTCTAAGTTAGTAAAATTCTTAAGGAGAACCTTAAGGAGTGGACGTAGGTTTAGAAGAAGCTGAACCACTATAAATCTTGGTGTCTTGTTCATTTCTCTATCCTTAACCTCTTTAATAATTGCATTGCTTTATACTCTATTTATACTTGTTATATTTGTTTGAAATATTAAAAGGTTTTTGCAAAGGTTTTAAATCGTTATTATCTTTTTAAGACTAAATTCACCCTCCCCTCTTAGGTTGCCTAGAACTAATAGAGTTGCTTCCCGACGATCATTAAGAGACATCATTCTGCATGTTTTCATCATTGGACACACCCGGATAAGCCTAAGATTCGGCGGGGTCAAATCGGGATGTCTACAATTGTCCCTCTTTGACACAACTTGCGCAGCAACGTTTGATACGAGTTATGTCAAAGATCCAGAGACAACATCCATTTGACCGAGCCGTTAATCTTTGGCTACAAAACGCAAGCATTCATCTGATGGTGATCGTACTCGAATTTACATCGAGCTGCCTATGTACCCTTTTGCTAGGGATAAAACCAAAACGTAGTTCTAGGGCAAATGCAAGAGATGCATGATGCAAGATGTAAAAATGATATAGATACTAACATGATGCAGATACTAACATGTCAAAGGATACCCTAAAGGTCTAGTTAAGACCTAAATGAGCTATAACAATTCAAAGATCGAATCAAGATCTAAGAATTCAGTTTGGGATAAAATAATCAAAATGATCAGGTCAAGATTCTAAAAATTATCTTGATGGGAAAAATAACACATTAATAGGTTTAGTCAAGACCTAAAAATTTGGACAAGAACAGATAAAAATAATTAAAAAATTGAGTCAAGATATTAAAATTATTTTTATCGAAAGAAAATCACAAATTAATAGGTCTAGTTAATACCTAAAAATTTGGACGATAACGAGATAAGAAGTAATTAGAAAGTCAAGTCAAGACCTTAAAACTATTTTTAAATCCCAAAAACAGGCAAACAAACACATCATATGGGCATAGGTGCTTGAGAAGTGGGCTTAGGGTGCCTAAGGAACAAGGTTTAGGGTGCCTAAGGAACAAGGCATAGGGTGCCTAGGAAGCAGGGCTTGAAACATAGGATGCCTAGCACACTAAGGCTTGAAAAACCTAAGACACCTTATGGACTTAGGGTGCCTAAGGAGCAGGGCTTGGGAAACCTAAGACTCCTTCTAGACTTAGGATGCCTAAATAACTAGGGCTTGAAAGACCTAAAACGCCTTTTGGACATAGGGTGCCTGAGGAACATGGCTTAAAACATAAGATGCTTAACGCACTAGGGCTTGGAAAACTTAAGACGCCTTCTGGACTTAGGACCTAGATAACGCCTCGCATATGACTAGGGTTTTGATAGAGATTTTCCTAGCGTACTAGGGTTTAGAAAACCTAAGAATCATCTGGACTTAAGAATACCTAGACAACGCTTTGCATATGACTAGGAATTTGAACGGGGTTTTCTTGGCACACCAGGGCTTATAAAACCTAAGGATCATCTCATGAACCTAGGACCTAGACAACACTTTGCATATGACTAGGATTTTGATAGAGATTTACCTAGCGCACTAGAGCTTGGAAAACCTAAGAATCATCTCACGAATCTAAGACCTAGACAACGCTCGCATATGACTAGGATTTGAAACAGGGTTTGCCTAACGCACCAGGGCTTGGGGTGCCTAGCTTAGTAGGGCTTGAGAGACCTAAGACACCATTTGGACTTAGGAATACCTAGACAACACTTCGCATATGACTAGGATTTTAATGGAGATATGCCTAGCGCACTAGGGCTTGGATCAACGAGCCATTACCGAGGGCTGCTACACAGCTTTTGGGATCCACGGGTTCATGTTTTCCGCTTTGGCCTTGAAGAGTTATGCCCCACTGTAGAGGAGTTCACCGCCATTCTTGATCTCATCCCATGGGAGTTTGTGGCGATACCTTCCATGTTCGTCTCTGTGAAGAAGTAAATCATGCATCTTTGTGGTCTAACTGGTCAGGAGGTTTCTTTCTTCATCCACAGGGATTCACTAGATGTAGATTTTGTCCTACCGATGCCCTTGGTGACTTTAGCTTTCAATTGCGGCGCTGTTATGTTCTGTGCATCTGTCTGCTTGCTCGGTACATTCTTATTTCCTGTGACGGCCGGGTTAGCACTATTCTAGTGGACATTGCTGAGTAGATGAGGACAGGAAAGGATTTCGTGCCCCTAGTTTTGGTTGAGACCCTAATTGGTCTAGATGCTATCCACTGGGGTGTAACCACGTCTTTTGCCAGTAGTCCTCTGCTTCTCCAAGGAAAACTTAAATCTCTCTTTTTTTCGCTCTTCTCTCCTTTTGTCGATTTTTCTCGATTTTACTGCTCTTCTCCCTTTTTTCCACTCTCTCTCTTTATTTTTCCACATATCCCTCCTTTTGCTAATTTCTCTTGATTCTTACCTCTTTTCTCTCTTTTCAAATCTGACTGATAGAGAAGGTAAATCTTCTGCAGAAATTGACTTCGGATAGGCACAACACTACTTCTTTTGTCTATCATCCTTTTCACCCGATATACACTACTGAGGCAGCTTGGAGGTAGTATCTTTCTTCACTGACTGAAGGAGATATTACTTGGCAATACTCCTGGTGGAGGATCCCTTTTATGACTTTGACCACTATGGACCATCCAAGTGTCTTGTTGATTGGTCTGTGGCTGTTCACTTCCTATTATCCACTCCGAATCATGAGGTAGTTTGGTCGGGGTCAGATCATATTCTGCGGCGTACGGGGTCGTATGTATTTATCTTCCTTTCAGGTTGCATTTTTGGCGAAGTATTAGAAGGCTTGGCCGTTTCATTCCAAGATGTAGATGCAGAAGCTATCCCACACTGAGCTCCCCGAGGAGTACAAGGCGTGGCTAATTCAGGAAAAAGAGAGCAGAAACAAAGAAGATGGAGAAGAACAAGTAGCAAAGAGAAGATCTGAGAGATTTGTTTTTTTTTTAGGATTTTGTAGCTTTCTTCTTTATTTAGAGTTTGGGACTTGCATGCCCGTCCTTTATTTTCAAAACTTTATAAATAAAGCAGAAGTAATAAAAATCTCACATTTATCTAAAAATGGTTTCCAATTATTTAAAGTTTTTCGGTTTTTGCAATTAAACAACTTTATTATCAGAACTCAAAAATAAATTTGCATTGATCATTGCTCGGATTCAAGTATGGCTAAAACAAATAAGGCGGACGAACATCTTGAAAGAAGCTGCTTACGTATCCCAAAAAGTAAAATCAGGTCATAACGTAGTTCAGTTCACTCTCGGGTATTAACACTCTTTTTTTATGATGCCCTAACTTTTATCAAGGTCGCCCTTTCAAATTTTTGGCCTTGCGGGCTGCTCAAACTTTTGCCTAGGTCGCCTTTTCAGTTTCAACCCAACGAGTTTTTTTATTTATTTATTTTTCTCTCAAGAGTAGTACTTTTTGAGCTGGTTCAAGTTGATCAGAGTGGAAAATGTATAACCATCCAAATCTATGATGATTACAGCACCGCCGGTTATAATCGTCTTGATTAGATACGGTCTAGCCCAATTTGGCTTGAACTTCCCCTTGGATAAAAAATAGGTGCCCTGATTTCCTTAAGAATCAAGTCACCTTCTCTCAGATCCCGGGTCTTGACCTTTTTGTTGAACGCTCGAGCTATCCTCCTTTGACACCCTTATATGTGGAATAGAGCATGTAGTCTTCTTTCATCGAATAAGAAAAGCTCTTCCATCCGATTTTTTTTCCATTCTTCTACAGGTTGAGCCGTATCTTATACTTCCTTATCCTTTCGAAGAATTTTTGCAGCGCTATGAGATGGCCATCTCGATCTTTGGACTTAACAATCATGTCGTCCACATACACCTCGACTTCTTTACGTATCATGTCATGCAACAAGGTAGTGGCAGCTCTTTGATAGGTTGCCCCTACATTCTTCAAACTGAATGGCATCACATGGTAATAGTAAGTGCCCCACGGTGTAGCAAATGTTGTTTTCTCTCTGTCTTTTGGGTCCATTAAGATCTTATTGTACCCAGAGAAGCTGTCCATGAATTATAAGAGGGCATGCCCCGCTGTATTATCCACCAAGACATCAATGTGCGGCAACGGGAAATGGTCCTTAGGACTGGCCTTGTTGAGATCTCAAGAATCTACACAGACTCTAATGCATCCATCTTTCTTCAAAATCGGGACAATGTTAGCCACCCACTTCGGGTACTCGGTTATAATAACGAACCCAGTGTTGATCTGCTTGGCAATTTCTTCCTTGATCTTTAATACCTACTCTAGCTGTATCCTTCTCAACTTCTGTTAGACCGGTTTGGCATCGAGGTACAAATGGATGTGGTGTTAGACGATATTGGGATCAATACCGGGCATGTCCTCGTAAGACCATACAAATACGTCTTTGAATTCTTTTAATAAAGTTATTAGTTGCTCACGTTCAACTAAAGATAATGAATAACCGATTTGGATAATTTTAATTTCATTACCCAGATTTATTGACAAAGTTTCTTTAAATATTGGTTGGGCACGTATTTCTTCTTCTCTTTTTATTAAAAGTTTTAATTCTTCGGAAACATCCCCTTCATATCAAAATCATTAAAAAACGTACAAAAAAATCAAAAAAAATAGAATAATCAGAACCTTCGTTTATTTCATTAATATCAAAGAGAGCAAGGATTACAAAATCGAAAACAAAATAAGAGAGTGCACAGACAGATGTGCCCTTAGACTCGACATCCAAGTGATCACAACAAAGCAAAAACTTACAAGACTCTGACTCTGACGCGAGACTTGAATCATGCAAATTACAATAATCTAAAAATCACCTATGATATTCGGTGCACATGGAGGTGGAATGACCTTATTATCAATAATATCCTGAATTTCATGGTGGAGTCTCAAAAAATTGTTGGTCGGGTGTCCGTGGCTCTGATAGTGTGAGCAATATTGGGAGGGATCATAGCGTAGGGATAAAAAGTTAGGAGGCGGCATTGGATAAAGAAGCTTTATCAGCCCTTTCTCGACAAGTCGATTCAGGGCCATGGTCAGAGAGATATTAAGGGGAGTGAAAACTCTCTTTAACATTTTCAGCTGCAACGGCTGGTTGTTTCTCCGATGAAGTGATGAAGGTGAAGAATTCGATCGATCTGATTGGGAGTTTAGCAAATTCATCTCGTTAGAGCGAGATGCAGGGTTAGTGGAAGAGGTGGGATGGTTTTGGTTGTTAGATGGGTAAGGTCTTCTTGACTTTTGGCTCGGCTCGACCTCCTCGATATTACCAGACTGGATTGCATCTTTTTTCTGAACTCCGGCATCAAAAATTGCTCGAACGTCGAGAGCAGTTGTGTTATCAAATAACGTTTCAATGGGGACTGAAGATTCTTGACTACAATCCTAACCTACTCTTTCTCTATTGGTCGATTGATCATCCTGGCGGCCTTGCCCCTCCATCTGGTCAGAAAGTCGACGAACGACTCCCTACTTTCTTGGATGGTGGCCTCAAGTTCTCAGGTGGTCACGTCTAGCTAGACATTATAGCTATATTGGCTGACGAAGACTGTGGTGATGTCTTCACATGTCCTGGTTTTAGCAACGTCCAAAGAAAGAAACCACTTCTGAGCTACCCCAGAGAGAGATCGGGGGAACAACAGAGCTTTCAGCTAATCATCTATTCCCATAGGTGAGAGAGTACCGACATATATCCTCAGATGAATCCATTTTTGGAATCTTGAACTTTTTTGGGAGCTTGGCATCTAGAAACAAGCACAAGCCTCTAACATCCAGCATGTACTCCTCTACTCCTTTCGGCTTCCTTAGCACCTTTTCCATTCTATCAATCTTTTTTGCCAGTGCGAATTCTCTGGACTGGACAGTATTTTTCTCTTATACCACGACCTGACGAGATACCTTGGGTGATACGGCAACCTTTGGTCCATCGTGACCCTGATTATCATCCCAGAAGTCCTCTCCATTTTCATTCAGGTCCTCTAGTTGTTCATGCACACCTGGAAAGCGAGCTTGAATTGCTCGAATCTGTGTCTGACACTAAATCTGAGCCTAAGTTTGTTGCTCAACTGCTCTTTAAATCTCAAAAATTACCCTCATCAGGGCTGCCGAGTTCACCTCATTTTTTGCCATCTCGAACAATTCAGCAGCCTATTTAAATACCCTGTAGAGTCTTCTAGTAGCAGATATGGCCCAAATACGTAGAGGATTCAGCTCTTCTGACCCAATGATCTAGGACTGAAACACACCTAAGAACCCAAAAGGAGAGAAACAGACATCAGAAGCTCCTTGAACAAAACCCTGACAAACATTTCGAGCACGGTACAACACATTACAGATGAATACAAATAGCAAAACAACAAGATGCCCCGACTGGGCCAATAGAACCAAAAAGCACAACACAGCAACCGAAAACGCTGAAGGAAGCCTGGAAAACCCAACCAACGAGATACAAAGGATCACACAACGAAAGGTTGAAACAAAGATTCTACAAGAAAAATTGAACAACACTTTGAGAGGGAAAACTAATCTAAACGAGATATGACCTTAGACCAGAACCTAGACAAGGACTAGAGAGAAAACAAACCTAAACTAACAAAGATTTTAAAGAAAGACTAGGAACCCGGGCAGAGCCTCGGGAGAAAAACAAACCTAAACAAAATTGAGGATGCTAAACAAACAACCAGAGTAGAGCTCTGGGTGAAAGAAAGCTATCCTAAACCAACAAAGGGTCCTAAACCAAAATTCGGGCAAAATACCGAGATCCTAATACAAACAACGATTAACCCTAAGCAGAACAACCAAACAAAGGTCTTAAGCATATACAAAAAAAACATCCAATTAAAGAAAAACACATAATCCTATAGGTTTTATTCCTAATGGGAAAGTTCTAAGAAACTATATGCAGAAAAAGCCAGTTTGGTCAAATTCTGGGTACCTTCTGAATAGAGTTAAGAATATACCTCTCATGTGATGCATGGTTAAATGGTACACAATAACCCTTTTTACGGCACCTATAGGAGCATGTGGCCAAAAGGCTTACCTGCCTCCCCGACATAGTCCCGAGATAGTAGACTGACCTGGGTATAAGGTCGACTAAACAAGGTCTGAGAACAATACAAAATGCTTGCGAGAATGCAAATGAGAATATCATGTTAAGAACCAACAATGTTTTCAAATTTAGCCCTCTTATTTGATTTTAAAAACTAGTCCCAAGCAGAGTCGTTAGAAAATACTATAGCGCTGAAATTTTGGAGTTTTATTCAAAAATAGAGAATTCAATAGTTATTTTGAAAACTTTTAACACCTTAAAAACCAAAAGATTTTGAAAATCCTTATTATTGAAAAATAAATTCGCCACTTGGTTTTTGAGAAAAACCAAGAAAAAAAAAAGGAACTACTGATCTTTAAAGCGTTTAACTAGAGAAAACACGGGTCCGAGGGCTAAGGTACGAATCAAGAAAGGTGTTAGGTACCTCGTTCGTCCAACCGTAAAGTTGGCATTTACTAATCATCATTGGTTCTTTAATTAGATTTCTCAAATGTATGCAAATACAAAAAACGGAGGTGAAGAGAGAACAATATAAATCAAATAAAAAAATACATAATTTAGTATATAAACACACTAAAATAGCAAACAAGTGTAAAAGGGGACCTTAAATCCTAAACATGCAAAGTCTAACTAAATGATACATGGTAAAGACCGCATGCGATGAATAAAAGATGCAGTCAATTAAACTAACTAGCAAGTCCTAATCACATAAAAAAACAAAGCTAAAGATGCACAATAAGCATATGAACCTTAACCATGCTGGAAATGCACCACTGACTGCAAACTATGTTAGGGTTGTATACGAAAAATTATGCTTTTACTATTTGATTTTATTTTAATAAAATTAATTATTTCATTTTATGAAAATTTTTAATGAGCAATGTATGCAATTTTATTTCTTTAATGTTATGCATGGATATCCTTTATTCTGTACAGTATTTAATCTGGTGTGTAGAGTACAACTTACACACAGAAGACCAAATTTTAAATTTCTTGTAGAATATAAGTTTTATGTTTACAGTTTATATGGAAATGAGCATACCATCAATACGACTATATTACAAAATTTTAGTAAGCCTATTTTAATTATGAGAAATAGATAATAGCGTCGTCTATTGTTCCGACTCTCTGTGCTAGTACACTTTGTGTATATTGAACGGGATATTTGGGGTAATTAATTTTATACTAATTATATAAATTAATTCACACCCCAATGTTATTATGAATAGTACTTATGCTCTTAATCCTAAAATAATTATTGATTTACATATATTTAATATTGCACATAGCATCCCTTTAAAAGATAAGAGTCGAGGATTCTACCTCGTTGAGTCAAAAACTCTACGCCTCAAAAAACGAACCTCGACGAAATAGGATTTCGTCTGGATGAATACAAAGCCCCCGGCATAAATACTAAGAATTCGCTATCCGATCGCTGAAAACCAAGCCTCGGGCCCACCAAAAATTAGAGAGAATGTGGAGTTTTTGTGTGTAAAGAGGAAACATAGCCTTAAAGAAACAAAAATCTGAAAATATCTTCCCTAAGGATAATATTTATAGACCACACCCAAACACAAGAAGCCAGTCGACTGAATCTCCCAATTCAATCGACTGAAAGGCTACTGGAATCTCAAAAACTTTTCATTGCTACAGGTCAGTCGACTGAGCCATCCCCATCAGTCGACTGAACCACCACCGACTCAACTCAGTCGACTGAATTGCCACCCTCAATCGACTGAACCACCACTGAAATTTCACGAAACTTTTCTAGTGTCTAAGCATAGGCCCAAATGTGCACCTGAAACGTCACCAAGGTCAAGTGTTAACTCCAACACCATCAACACTTAACATTTCAAAAATAAAACCGATCAAGGCCTCAAAAGAAGTAACTTAGTTTCCGTTTCTAGATTGGTTAAAGACAGATATTTAGTTTATTTTAATAACTTGGTGGTTATTAAGGATAATAAATAGGTTATCTATTTTGGTACATTGGTATATGATCTTTATGTTATTACTTCAATTTTTCCTACACTGCAAATAATTAAATTGAATAACACATCAAATTTACCAAATAAGAGAAAGTTTCCTTCTTTAATGAACCAAACGTTTCTTTAGCACTAATGCTTGGGTCATACTAATCTAAAAAGGATAAATAGACTAGTAGAAGACGGACCTTTGAGTTCATTAAAAGTGGAGATACTTCTAATCTGTGAATCATACTTAGAGGGTAAGATGACCAAGAGGCCCTTTTCAGACAAAGGCTATAGAGTTAAATAACCGTTGAAACTGGTTCACTCTGATGTGTGTAATCCTATGACAATCTGAGCTAGAGGTGGCTTTGAGTACTTCGTCAGTTTCATTGATGACTACTCAAGGTATGAATATATTTATTTAATGCACCGTAAGTCTGAATACTTTGAGAAATTCAAAGAATTCAAGGCGATGGTAGAGAAGCGCTTGGGTAAAAGTATCAAATCACTACGATCCGACCGTGGTGGAGAGTACCTCTTTGAAGAGTTTATGGATTACCTGTCATCAGAAGGGATTATATCCCAATTGACTGTACCGGGCACTCTGCAGCAAAATGGTGTAGCAAAAAGGACTATGACTCTTATAGAGATGGTAAGGTCTATGATGAGTTATTCAGGTTTACTCTATTCGTTTTGGGGACTCGCATTAGAGACAACGGCTTAGATTCTTAACTTGGTACCTTCTAAGTCAGTACCTTCTACTCCTAAGGAACTATGAACCGAGCATAAGCCTAATCTGAAACACATTCGGATTTGGAGGTGTCCAGCACATGTGCTAAAAGAGAACGCAGATAAGTTAAAACTGAGGATAGAAGTCTGTTTCTTTATGGGGTATCCCAAGAGAATGAAGGGTGGTCTATCTTATAATCCTAAGGATCAGAAGGTCGTGGTTAGCACCCCTGATTCTTGAAAGATGATTATATTATGGACCACAGGCCCAATAGTAAAATTGTTCTAGAAAAAATGAAAGAAAATACCTGTAGAACGGAAAAGGAACCACAAGTCACTGATATCTCATTGTCTCGTCGTAGTGGGAAGATTATTGAGACAGGTGCAAATCATGAACAGGGTGCTAATGCACATGGTTCAGATTCTGCACATGGTATTACTGCTAGTACACAGACACAGGTAGTGCCTCGTTGTAGTGGAAGGGTAGTTCATCAACTTGATCGATATATGTTCTTGGGGAGTCTTTTGACAGGATTCTAGCAGAACTAGATACCGAACCCTGTAACTACAATGAAGCACTTCAGGACAAAGATGCAGATCTTTAGCAAAAGGTTATAAATTTAGAAGTGGAATCTATGTATTCTAATCTGGTCTAAGAACTTGTAGAACCACCCGAAGGAATAAAATCCATTGAATGCAAGTGGATCTACAAGAGGAAGAGAGGAGAAAATAAGAAGATTAAAACCTTCAAAGCAAGGCTTATTGTAAAAGGGTTCACTTAGAAAGAAGGGATCGATTATAAGAAAACCTTTTTATCGGTAGCGATGCTTAAGTCTATCTGGATTCTCTTATCCATTGCTGCTCATTTCGATTATGAAATTTGGTACATAGATGTCTAGACATCTTTCCTTAACGAAAGTCTTGACGAGTGTATCTATATGGTACAACCAGACAGATTCATTACGAAGGGCCAAGAGCACATGTTGTGCAAGCTTAAGAGATCCATTTATGGACTTAAGCAGGTATCGAGGTCTTGAAATACTTGGTTTGATCAAGCCATTAAGTCTTACGATTTTGATTAGAGTCCAGATGAGTCTTGTGTGTACAAGAGCATAACAAAAGCATGGTGATCTTTCTAATACTTTATGTAGACGATATCTTGCTCATCGAAAACGATGCGGGGGCATTATCTATGATAAAAGTATGGTTATCTGGACAGTTTGATATGAAGGACATGGGAGAAGCCAGCCACACCCTTGGGAACTAGCTTATGCGAGATCGAAAACAAATGATGTTGAGATTATCACAAGCAAAGTATACTGATGATATCCTTGCTCATTTTAGCATGCAGGATTCCAAGAAAGGGTTTCTCCCTTTTAGACATGGAATCACTATATCCAAGGATCAGTCTCCTAAGACACCTGATGAGATAGAGAACATGAAGGCGGTTCCTTATGCTTCGTCTATAGGAATATATGCTATGTTTTGCACTAGACCCGACATCTACTTTATCGTTGGCATGGTTAGCAGATATCAATCTAACCTAGGGCAGGAGCATTGGACTGCGGTAAACAATATAATCAAGTATCTAAAAATGACTAAGTATTATAAGTTGATTTACCAGGTAGACTGTCTAGTACCTTTAGGGCACACAGATTCAAATTTTCAGTCTGACAAAAATTTTCGAAAGTCTACCTCAAGATATGTGTTTACCTTAGGAGGTAGAGCTATAAGTTAGAGGAGTATCAAGCTGTCCTGTATTGCTGATTCCACCATAGAAGCCGAATACGTGGCAGCTTTCGAAGCAGCTAAGGAGGCCGTTTGGCTCAGGAACTTCCTGTTGGATCTAGACGTGGTCCCTTCAGTTCAGTTAGCTATTACACTTTATTGTAATAATAACGGAGCGACTGCAAACTCGAAGGAACTAAGAGTCCACAAAAAAGGAAAGCACATTGAGTATAAGTATCACTTGATACGAGAAATTGTACAGAGGGATAATGTTGCTATGACCAAGATTATATCAAGAGACAACCTTATGGATTCTTTTACAAAGAACTTACCGGCTAAAACTTTTGATAGTCATTTAAAGGGCGTGGGAGTCAAATGTATGGCAACATGATTTTGAGTATAAGTGATAGATTATTAGGGTTGTATACGAAAAATTATATTTTTAGTATTTAATTTTATTTTTAATGAAATTAATTTTTTTTATTTTATGAGAATCTTAATGAGCAATGTATGCAATATCATTTCTTTAATGTTATGCATTGATATCTTTTATTATGTACAGTATTTAATCTAGTGTGTAAAGTACGGCTTGCACATAGAAAATTAGGTTTTAGGTTCTTGTAGAATATAAGTTTTATGTTCATAGTTTAAATGAAAATGGACATACCATCGGTACAATTATAGCACAGAGTTTTAGTAGGCCAGTCTTGATTTCGAGGAACAGATAACAGCGTAATCTATTATTTCAAGTGTCTGTGCTAATACACTTTATATGTATTGAATGGGACATTTGAGATAATTAATTTTATATTGACTATATAAATTAATTCACATCCCAAGGTTATTATGAATAGTGCTTATTATCACGCCCCGAACCCCCGGGGACCCGTGAACTAATCCCAAACCGACTCGTATAAGAAATTACTCATGGCAACATTTGTTTTATTAACGGTTTGAGCTCAAAATGTTTTTTTTTTTGAGAAAATAAAGGTTTTCGATAAGAAACCATATCCTCATGCACATCAAATTACAATCAAACGCTTTGGGTTTCCAAATGTCCATTACAATCACATTATCATTACAGTAATCCATTTCTGTTTATATATAAACATGGAATAGAACAAAAAAAAGATCTTTCTTCAAGCTCTTCTCAAAGTGCTTTCCTTGCCTTGGTTTCCCCTTTAGTCCTCAAGACTTGAAATGGTTTGGTAAACATACGTGAGTCGAAACTCATAGGATATAGATTAATTCACATGTAATGCATGATTTGTGAGGTGTGATGCGTGCAACCGAAGTAAAATGCATATTTTTACCATCTCATTATTCCTTCACACGCACACACACACGCACGTCAATTCATTCTTATTTATTCTTTCACATTATCCATATCATCATTCCATTATCCGATTTTTCACAAAAATCATGTCACATTTTTTGTACTCGATTTATCACAAAATCGTATCACAATTAATTTATAATTTATCACAGTTAATGAACCGATATTTGGTGCAGCTTATAGAAATCCATCCCTATTATCCCAATAAGTTACGTGAAGCCATTGGGTAATAGATGGCTCTATAACTCACCACGATACAACACCACATTTCGGGGCTAACCCGTGGGCATGTGGTCCCCATCTTACGCAAGTTTTCGGTCTTTCACCGCGGACCCGCCAGGCCAACTTAATCCACATTAATCCATACGGTTCATTATTTGTTCATTTTTCACAAAAAATCCTAGAGTCCAACCCACAACTGATTCCTCTCCCCAAATATTTTCTGATAGTACCTCTTTTCAATTTTTACATCTCAACTTCCTATTTTATTTCTAATCAAATCTTATTTTAGCATTCTATCTTTTCTTTCAATTCAAATGCCACCATAAATTTCAACACATAATTTCTCATAAATCACATTCCATTTTTCAACTTCATGAAATGCCAACGCGTAATTAACTCACACATGACCATGTCATTTGAAACAAACGGAATGCACCCATTATATGCATATACATGTATATACAAGTCAAAATTCACGTTTCTTTTCTAAAGCTCAAAATCTCAATGATAACCATACCACAACATAACCCATAATTACCCATGATCGTACACATTCTTTAAACCTCAATTACATGTCAAGAACTTGTTTTCGTCGCAATTACCTCCAATCGGTATGATACTAGCATCCCAACCCAAGCGTAGTAAAGTAGTTACATTCATAGCCCAAGGGATAAGAAATTCGATGAAAAGGTTCAATATTGATGAAAATATACTTTTTCAAAGCATTTGGCCAAAAACGGGTGAAAAATGGTTAAGAAAATTTTATATACCCTCACTATTTTAATCATAACTTTTTCTACAAAACGAATTTTTTTATGAGAGTAGTCTTGTTGGAAAGAGGACTTTCGGGGCTTCGATTTGAGTATAAAACAACCCCATTTAGAGTCCGAATGAGGGAGATAAGATAAAAAGAAATTGGCCTTACGCAGTCAGACCGCTCGAGCGCCCAACTCTCTTCCCGTTGAGCGCTCGAGCTGACAGGGCTCCGCTCGAGCGTGCGGTCGCCCGAGAAAACCCCAAAACATCCCCTATTTGAGTTTTCAACCCCCAAAACACATAAACTCTCATGAACATGCTTCAAATCCCTATTTTTACCCCATAAACATTGGATTTTAAGTCTTATAAACCCGCTTTATACAACAAATCTTCTAATATCATGATTAATCATGTCTCAAAGCTCCCATTTTCTTCAAACCCAACTCAACACACACACAAATCCATGAATTTGTCAATCAAGCATGAAATCAACTCAAGTTTTCTCATATAAAAAAAATTATCAACCCAAATCAATGTAAATATATAAGATAATCTAGATCCTACATCGGATTTGCTCAAAAGCTTGATGTTACTCCTATTTCTCCCTCCTAGGGTTTGGATGTTGATAGATCTTGCTTCCTTGATACTTTATCTTCCACCTCCTTGCTCTAATGCTTGATTTATACTCTTGCCTACTCCCAATCTAGCTTCAAAGCTTCAATTTCCATAGTGGAGGGTTAGGGTTTTCAATGGGTTTTTGGGTTTCTCTCACTTTCTCTTTCAAAGAGAGGAAGAAGAAGAAGAAGAAGAAGAAGAAGAAGAAGAAGAGAGAGAGATGAGATAAAACAATGAGGGTGCACGTAGGTTATGTACATATATATAAAATTCCTAATCTTCTCCAACATTCGAGATAATTCTAAACATTTCCCGATAACCCACTCGAGCGGACGGGGTCCGCTCGAGCGGTGACCCCTGAAGCTGAATCCTGAAAATTCATCTCAAACTCCCAGCTTTGCTCACATTTTAATATTTTGAATTATTCATTAGTACAGACATATTAATATCATTCGTTACCATATATCTCAATATCACAAATTCAGCCATTAACGAGCAAATTTTTTTATAACACCCACGCCCATATTTAATTTCGTCTCCTCACTTAACCGAAAATATAAAATTACAAAAATAAACACGTATCGGGCCGTTACACTTATACTCTTAATCTTGAAATAATTATTGATTTGTGTATATTTAATATTCGTTGTTTTGATTCATTAGAGGGTGCGATCTTATATGGGTCTATATTCTTGGTAAGTTGGATAGCAATATTATTTATATGGTGAATATTAATTATTGACGAAATCCACGTCTTGAATTATCAGAATTGACGATATCCCCTTAAGGAAGCTTATAAGTTTTAACTTGGGCAAAACCTGCAGGTGGATTTAATTATTCGGCGGTCAAATAAGTTAAGCGAAAGGGTTTAAGAAATTTTAAGATGTCAATTAAATTAAATTATCAGTAATTAAATTTAATTAGCGGGTAACAGAAATCTTAACGTGGGGAGAAATGCTAAGCATTTAATAACAGGAGCTCAATGCAAGATGGTCTTGAGATTATGAGTCAGTGTGCAATTATAGTTCTTTAATGGTGTGAACTATAATTTAGTATTTTATGAAAATTTTAAAAATCACTGCAAAATTTTTATAATTACAGATACCGCTGTGAAATTTGCTTAATTGCAAAAATCACTGGATGGGTATTTGTGTCACACTAGAAATCTGATTCATAATTACTCCATAGGTCCCTACTGTAGCCCTATAAATATGTGAGTAGGCTGAACCATATTCAGAACTTGTCTTCAAGACTAAAGTTGTCTAGGTTCTGCTGGTACGAGTTCTCGAAGGATCGTAGCCCACACTACGTTCGGGAATCATATAAGGAAATACCGTAAAAGGTCTTACGAGAGCATCAACTCGAAATCAAAATCGTAGTTGGAGAATCAACCGAAAAAAGGTATTCTTCTAAAATTAACTGTGGTTACACGAGTTTTATTTTGATTATTCAACATCAAAAGTCTTATCTGAAACCTGTTTCAGCGATTGTCTGCCCAGTTATTTTTTATCAAAAAATCATTTGCAAAAGCAATGATCTTGGCAGTTTTACCTCCAATAGTAGATAGAACCATTGTACTCAAAGACGAGAACGAATGGGATGAAGATGATATTCGGGAGATCCAAAAGCACTCCAAGGCCATGAATTTGCTCTATGATACTTTAGATCTAAATGAGTTCAACAGAATATCTACTTGTGGAATGGCTAAAGAAATCTGAGATAGGTTAGAAGTAATCCATGAAGGAATAAGTCAAGTTAAAGAATATAAAACCAGCATGCTTGTTAATAACTTTGAACTGTTTAAAATGAAATCTAACGAATTAATTTTTGAAATGTTCACTAGATTCACTGGTATCATTAAAGGTCTAAAGTCACTTGGTAAAACATAAATTAACAATGAAATGGTGAGAAATATTCTTAGATGCTTGCCCAAAAGCTGGGAGCCAAAGGCAACTGCTATTCAAGAAGCTAAGAGTCTTGGAAAACTCAGGCAAGAAGAATACTTGGGTTTACTAATGATTCATGAGATGAATCTCAAGGTAGATAATGTGAAAAAAGCAAAAAGAAGAAAGGTATTGCCTTGATTACCAGAAAATTCAAAAAATTTTATATAACAATAGGCATGAAGGAGGAAGATTCTACAAATTAAGAGGATGGATATAAAAGAGGATGAAATCACAGGCTACGAATACAAAAAACTAGGAAACATGAAAGATTAATATCCTCAAGCCAAAAGGTACTCAAGAAAGGGAACAAGAAAGCCATAGTGGTTGCTGTGGGAGAAAGTGATAGTTTACGTGCAATCCCAAGAGATTGGTGAATTGGATATTTAAAAAAAACTATTTAAATATTGACACAAGAGTAGATATTTTAATTCACTTATAAGCAAAATTCAAAACTTCTTGTTTTAAAAAATTAAAGCACAAGTATAGATTTTAACTTACAAGATTTAAAAACATCTTATTTGAAAAATTAAAATACAAGTATGAAATTTAATAATAAATGATTAAATGTGTGTGATGCAAATGTAAGTAACAATACAACAATGAAAATAAAAAATAAAGCAAGTTAGAAATACGGCACCAAGATTTTACAAAGTTCAGCGCAATGGTCTACGTCCTTGCCTCAAACCAACTATTATGAGGATTTTCACTATTACTCCTTCAATAGGCAGAGCAGCCTCCCTCCTTAGTTTAGGCGGAGTAGTCTCTCTTGAGAATATCCCCTTCTCAAGTATCCCAATCCTTACAGGCGATTAACCTCTCTTGAGAAACACCCTTCTCAAGTACAACAGAATGGAATGAAAGTGTACAAAGAAACGCTCCTTCAATGAGCGGATGAGTACAAGAAGTTAACACACTAACTCACTTCTCAAAAAATATATCAATGAAGCTCTATGAGAATCAAAAAGACTTTTTCTCTCAAAAATATAATTGAAAACTCAAAAAATTAAGCACAAGAAGTAAGTATAAGAGAGAATTGATTGGAATGTTTGAATTGGGAAAAACTAGAGCACACGGGCTCTATTTATAGGCCAAAGGTCTGAACTAGCCGTTGGGATAGTATGGCAATGTCAAACTAGCCGTTTCAGCCAAAAATTCAAAATTAAGCGCATTCAGTCGATTGGAATAGCCCATTCAGTCAACTGGATCGACCTTCAATCGACTGGACTCAGTGGTCAGTCGACTGAACCGCTCTAGATCTAATTTTCTTTTTGGCAGTCCAGTTTCAGTTGACTGCATGCTATGCATTAGTTGACTGAACTTATAAAAATCCAGAATTTTTGATTTTCAAAAAGTTTTTGATCACTTCTTCTTTTGAAAAACATTTTTAAGATTCCTATGAACTTCAAGAGATATAATCATGAATTTCGTAAATTTACATAGATCCTAATATTGATACAAATGAAATTTAAAAATTTTGTCTTCAATCCTTGAACCTTTGCCTTATTCCAAACACCTTGTAACCAAAGTGTATGATTTGACATATTTCTTCATGGCTTCCACTTTGTATCTTTGATTGTGCTTAATCATATATTTCTTGTAAACTCAATTTGCATAATTAGATGCTTAGGTTTACTATCATCAAAATGGTCATTGAAACCTTGTTAGGCCAACAATCTCTCCATTTTTTTATAATGACAAATACATAGCAAAATAATGTAGGAAAACTATATAAAACTCCTCCTATCAATAAGCATGTACTAATAAGTTTGAAAATTCTCCCTTACAATATGCATAGATGTGAAGACATTTAAATTTCATTTCAAGCATACCTTTGAAAACTTAAGTTTCGTAGAATATCTTCCAAACTTTTAAGCATCTTTTCAAATATTAACCCTTTTTAATCATTCACTTGATTATTTTACTCATCTTAAATTTCATAAATATCAAATTAACATTCATATATATTTATTCATTATCTAACTATTCAATATCCAATCATTCAATATAATAAACATTCAATATCCAACCATTTAATATAATAAGAATTTAATATCCAACTATTCATAAGATAAACAACCATCAAAATGTATCATCATCCAATAACATGATAGGCAAAAATACATGATAGATGAAATATATAAATGTTTTTTTTTCTTTCTTCTCCCCCATAGATATATAAATGTTTTTTTTTTCTTTCTTCTCCCCCATAGATGTTCTTCTTTATTTTGCTTGCCTTCTTCTCCCCCTTTTGTCATTATCAAAAAGAAGCATAGTTAGAGGTAAACTCGGCGTCATCGCCATCACCATCATCATCAAGTGAAAAGGTGTCATAGGGAAGAATGCCTAAGGCATCCTCATTGCGAGTGAGACAAGAGGTGACTTTGGCAAACTGCTTATCAACCCTCTTTGAGAAAGATTTAACCAGTTTCTTTAAAAAAAACTGTGTGGATGGATCAAGGGCAGGAACAGTAGCAACAGCGGTGGTAGGAGCAAGCGGAGATACTACTGGAGTAGGAGGAGGAGCATCGGCCTGTGCATAGGCGGCATCCTCATCTTTCTCTTACACAACCTGAGGGGTTAGCCTGTGAGTTTTGTGGTGCCATTCCCCATTTTGTAGACTATATCCCATTACCTTTAGAGTAATAGCAGTGAGAAAGCGGGGGGTTTGGGTGAGAGAAAATTTGATGGAGATGATGAAAACCTAAATGACTCAAAGAGTGGGGTGTGACGCCCCGTCCTCTAGGCACGTCGGGATATACATAAATATAAATAAAGGGATATTCTAGCCATTCATTCATATTTACATACGTTA